>JANBPK010000942.1:11845-87695 GCA_027579435.1 Candolleomyces eurysporus
ACCAACTGACATTCAACGTCCAGCCATCATCAATCTCGAAGCGGTTAATCGTGGCAGGATGTCTTGTCTCTCTCATCCACCATGTCCTCCTGGACACTCGATTGCCCAGAGCTTGAAATTCGACATACACCTCTCAAAGGAAATAGTTTTATTCTGAACCCGGGAATMGAAACGTCGATCGACCTGCTAGAGATCCATTCATCCAGCGTCCAATCCTTGGAAGATCCTGGTGTTGTGTACAKGAGGAATTTGGGGCATGAAGAGCTGGTTGAGCATCTTGAACCTGTAGGTGGTAACTCYAAGACTTTGGTTGGTCATACATGCTGAAGSTYTCATCGAGGTCGATCCACAAGCCCAGGTCTACTTGAAGCCGTTATTGCGCATCTTGTTCGTACCCTTCATACCCYTKTCTGTATTTTGATGGGCGCTGACTTTGAAGATCTTTCGGAYAGGTTTATAAAGGCTTGCCACCCTGAAAGTACTTTCAGCTGCGATGAGATCGAGTTCGGAGGCGTTYGCCCGACAATCAGCTCGACCACGTTGGAGTACTTGGTCAAGCGTCTCGCAGTGTCACCTGTATTCATCCAAGCACTAACAGGCAACTTGTGGAGGAAGATGGGCAACTGCCAATGGAATAGGAAGACTTCGACAGACCCTGGAGAGGCTATAGGTTTGTCGTTACGATCGCCTTTACTGATGGCTAATTCTTAAACTGTGGGCAGAGGGTTGGTACAGGTACTCATGCGGCATGGATGGCCTTCCTTCCTACACCTGGTTCTCATACACTCGAGACTCCGCAACATACGTCGTGAACAACTGCGAGCGGCATGGGGTCCTTGACAGAATTCTGCGTTGTATTCGAGAGGGATTTGGGGGTACTCTCCTTCGCCCACTTGCCCTCGATGCTTTTATTTCTGAAGCAACATCCGAAGCTTGGGCCGCAGAAATAGTTGAGCGCCGAAAAGTGTTAATCGAACATGTGCGGTTCTCCCCCTTGTTTATGTGAGACGATCACTCAATTAGCTCGTCGGATACAGGAACGGATGAACAGGAGGACTCGCAAGCTCGACACGAGCGATTCCATCGAAATTCTACACAGAATATCCTCCGATTTCCTCATCATAAAGGAAGATATGACGGATCTAATCGAAAGAATGGAATTTCTCCTGCAGGTCCACTTGTCTCTCACTCACCTCATAAACCGAGCGTACCCCGGGATATCGGTTTCACAGTCCCTCTCTTTCTTGCTGTCGCAGACGGGTATTTTTCAACGTTGGGCGCAGAGCTACGCAGACCGAACTGCGATTCAGATCAACCTGCTCTATAACCTCTCCTCCCAGAGAGATAACCGTACAAACTTGATGATTGCCGATTTCTCGAGCAAAATCGCTAGTGAAACTCAGAGGGATAGCACCGCTATGATTACGTGCGTATGCTTTCAAGTTTCGGGGTTCAAAATAATTCATGCACTTATGTAGGATGTCTACCGTCACGATGCTCTTTCTACCTGGCACTTTCGTCTCGGTGAGTCTGTCCTTGTCGAATCCTCAGCCCCCGACACTAAAAAAATTGCCCTCACGACACAGGCCATCTTCAGTATGGTCTTCTTCGAGTCAGGAGCTGACTCAACTGGCGGTGGCGCATACTTAACCGTCTCTCGAGGCTGGTGGCTCTACCCAGCTATTACCGTTCCTCTCACCATGGTCGTTTTTCTGGTTTGGAATACCTGGAAAAAACGGCGTAACAAGCAACGATTCGAGGAGCTGAATCGATCACCGACTCCTCCAATGTACGAATCGTCGGGTAGGGGTCCACATGTGGACTTCCGTGAAAGCAAGAAATTTTTTGGCTTGCAACTACGGCGGCCACGGACATACGATTCGCACTGAACTTTACCTCCATTCTGATGTCGAGCATCACCGTAATGGTAAAAGCTATCTTTCGTACACTAAAAATAATAATTTTTATGATTTTTAGAGCTTCTTGTCTCTAAAAACTTCTTCATAGGTCGAACCAGAGGGTTCTCAGCGATAATAAATGGCCGACACTGGTGTGACTCCAAGGAGAGGGTGTTTCCTACCGTGTTTGTACCCATAGATCTATGTTTCCGTGCATCTAGCCGACTCTTAAGCAGCGAACAACGACGACGACGACGACGGTGTCCCTTCTGGACTGCGGCGCTGGTGCGTGAAGGTCAGACCAGGGGGCAGCCTTTTCAGGCTGGGGAGGCGTATATGTGACCCGGTAGCAATGTTTTGGAGGCGAGAACCCGAAACAGAAACTGCGGCAGAGCAATTCACTTTCCTTACGCTACCGACTCGGATGGGGGATATAGAAAGTCAGGTTAGCCAGACATGAAGAAAACATGTAAGGGTGTTTCAGTGTACGTACGTCGGACGTGTCGTGTGTATCTATCACATATGTTTTAATGCTCCTGATATCAGCTTGACCTGCGCACCAGGCTTCAGCTTTCCTATCATACTACATATGTGTGCGATTGCACTGGCAACCAAACTCTTTGCAGGCACAATCTATCAACACCAGAATTTATTGGCAGGGGCTTTCGGTGGTATACGCGCCCAGAAAAAGAGATGAACGGCAACTTGAGTGCTATTCTTGCTAGTCTTTGATGATGCAGGAAGTGGGCGCTGTGAGATAAGTCGGGAAGAAAGGCACCATAAATACAGTTCGTTCTCACCGGGTTCAAAGACCACCTCGGTTGGTAGCTCTAAAGTTCTGAAAGCTAGCTCCGGCGCCAGTCGGTTTAGCCGGTGACATGCTCCCAGACTCTTCCAGATTCCGGTTAGTAGGACTTACGGCTTAAACCTTGTGCAAAATGAGGAGACCCTGCCGTGGAGCTCCCACCGTAAATAGCTAAAGCTTGGTCCCGCCTTGGTGTGAAAGCATGGAAAATCGCCAGTCCCTGGATGTAAGCCATCCATGAGCAGTCCCTGTGTACATAACAATACGACCAAGTACTAATTTATCTTAGCAACATTTAATCATGAAAGAGGTCAGAAGGACCTAAGTCGCAGATCACTGTGGCGAGTCTGAAAATCTGCGCTGTGAACTGAAACCTCAGGGTGCGATTCACGTTCCCCAACACAATGCATAGTTACGATAACGAGACTTTGCACTTTTTCATCAGGTTTCTGTCATGGGTATGTCAAGCAGGCACGTAAGGTGGCGAAGGGCGCCTGCTGGCGGACCTACAATTATCAACGGTACTATTTACCAAGCCCGAGCCCAGGCTAAAGAATGGAGTATAAAAGCCATGCAGGTACTGACTCCAGTTCTTCAGACGTCTGGCACGTTCCATCTACCACTCAGCTCTTCCGTTGACCGGACTTGAGCTCTTTCCAAGCAACAACTTCCCTCTCTATTCACAATCCATACCATTTACGACGAATCGTCCTCCAAAATGCAACTCAAGTCACTCTTCGCTCTCTCTATGATGCTCCCCGCTGTCAGCGTTCTGGCTGCTCCCATCGACGCAGAGGTAATGTCATCCATAGCGTTAGCGCACCCGAGTGTTTTCTAACCTCGCCTTATTTTTTCTCCTCGCGACAGGCCGCGGTGGCCCTCTTCACCCGCATGCCCAAGACCTTCGTCATTAACCTCCGACCCGATAGCACAGGCGACTGGGCGGACCTCGCTAAAGACCCCGTCCCTGCACCTGCTCCCCTCCCCGCAAAGCCCACTTCAACACAGNAAAAAGAAATACGACGCCGACAAAGCCAAGTACGACAGAGACCAAAAGCGCAGGAAGGACTTTCCAGGTCAAGTCTCTGCAGTGAGAGACACTTTGGTTACCGCCCGAGCGAAGCTGGGAATACCCGAAGCCGCGGAGGTGACAGCGTATGTGAAGAACGGGCCGCATGCGTCGAACGATCCGAACCCGCATTGGACGTTCAGGTTCACGCATGCAAAGGCGAATTGTGGTGGGGAGTGTACGGGGCATGCGTACCCTNGGGGGGAAGGGCAAGATCTTCAATAAGCAAGGAGCGACGATTTGGGATGGAGATGCATCGAGTAGGAGTCCGAGTCCTGCGCCTCAGGCGAGGAAGAAGTAGACTAATGTGCGGTTGTTTTTGTGATGAGGTGTAGTATACTTATTTAGTGTTTAATGGATTTGTTGCGACTCTGGAAACGTATACCCTGGGTGCGTTTGTGACCCTGCTTCTATAGTAAGCATATGCTTGGTGGACCGCTGTGTTAGCCATTTACGAACGACCAGAAGCCTCCGAGGTCAGAGTGCAATTCTATAAATATGATCGCCTATGAGAAGGCGCGGAGAGTTCCACCGTGAAAGTGCTCTTTTTCGTATCGGTAAGATGAAAATAGAGGCTGGTGCTCCCATGTCGTGTTCATGCTGGCGTCGAACTCACGGAAAAACACTTGAAGAGAATCCGGCAGACTGGGATGCGGCTGGGGTGGTATCATGGAGCCTGAGAGCTACTCATTTTTATTTAGTGGATTCCATCCGGACCGGTCACCGCCTTGGAAGGTGGAGGTAGGAGGAGGAGGAGGAGGGATACAGGAATCACGGCCTGAAGCAGCATTGTTCGATTTAAGCTCGAAAAAACTTCCTGCATATGTGTGTAAGTTTCCAGGTCGCTCTACCATCACTGACGTCTTGGTAACTATGAAGAGCTAGCAGCGGCTGTCCCAATCGAGCTTGAGCCCGTTTGGGATGTCCATCGACTAGAAGCTTCATAGCCGGAGGGTCAATTCACAAAGTATTCATACAAGAAGAAACGAGACCAAGCTAACTGCGTCAGATTTGTTATACAGAGTGTAGTCATTGAATGATACGCTCATGCTGCTCGAATATTCTCGAACATCTTTTGCAAATTGTGCCATTATCGACACTGATGGCCTATGCCTCTTGGTGACTATGAGGGGCTGGCCGTGGCTGTCCCAGTTAACTGTGAGCCCGCGAGGGCAGACGAGAGCTCTCGGATTATTTGGCCGGGTGCAGTTAAGGGTGATCGAGACGATCGGCCCGGCAAGACAACAGTGTCACGTATAATCACTCGGAAATCTGCAGAAAGAAAACAAGTTCGTAGTCTGAGGAGGAGGAGAGGCGGTAGACATAATACGCAAAAAAAAGGGAACGAATGCGACGGACGGAGAATAGGCTGCCGCCAGAGAGAGTAATCGTCAGTTGCGAACAAACGGGTCGCAGAGCGGGGACGGGAATGGGCCGCCACCTGCCAAAAGGAACGTTGGGCAGTAGCATTTATCTCGAACGCGCTTTCGCTCTTAGAAAAGGTCAGACAGCAAGGGCTGATTAAAGAAGCAGGCGGTCGGGAAGCGGATCTCATAGAATCACCGGCTTGCCAGTGGGTGATGGGATCACACCCTCCATCGCCGAGCTCTTTCTTGAGTGTCAGTATAAGAGCGGCAAGAGTCATCCCATCGATGGAGATGGCGTAAATTGCGTCAGGCACTGTACTATCAGGGTTGACACGTTGTGCAACGGCGCACCCCAACAATTTGGCATAAAGTGGTAGAAGCTTTGAATTCCAAGTACTCTCAGCGATGATAATCCGGTTGTAATGAAATACCTCTTGAACGCCTAGGTTGTCGGATGGTGAAGGCTGGTGAGAAGGATCGCGTAATAGGCGGAGAAAAAGGTGAAAGATGAGGTGAAAAATCTCGAGGGGAGGGGTAAGTACTCTGGACAGGCGTCCATCATGGATAGCGGTAGCAGAGTTCTTCTGCAGGTTTGATTACTCAGTTGACTTGGCAGCCGTAGAAGGGGGTGGTGCGTGTGTCTGAACAATGTTCGATATCCTGAAGGAGTCTCAGAAAGTATATCGGGGAAATTTGCTAGCGATGTACGTTGAAACGCAGTGAGTTCAGCGAGAACATTACCCATCGGAGGACTGACAACAAGATCAGGAAGGTTTCCATCTTCGACAGTATCAGATATAAAACTGGACAATGATTTAGACGGAGGGATGGGTGTTAATTTATTCGCGTCCCAGGTAAATGCGGCTTCGGAGGCATCGTAAACGGTCACCGTACGTTGAGGCTGTCGATGAAACCGCGCAATGTGAATGAGAACACAACCAAGTTAAAGAGAAGAAAGGTCACCTTGAAGAACTGTATTGCTGCGTTCGAAGCAGCCTGGAAGCTAAAAATTTCAAGAAGCTCCTGGGTGAACAACGTTCTAACTTGCTGCCGCACGGGGCTGGCGAGCTGGGAGCGTGACATGTCCAGAAATTCGTTTGGATTCATTTTTTGAGAGAACGGCCAAATGACCCGAATAAAATCTTTGAGCGGATTCGTCTTGAGATTTCCTGTTGAGTGAAGCCGGGGAGTGGAGGTCAAGGTTGAAGAAACAGTTGCAATTGGCACTTGTTTCAGATTGACGCCGAAACTGAATAGGGCCCCTGATTGTTATCACATGCCACTTGGCCAGCCCGTCGACATCACCTACATCGTTTCGCCTATGGACTCGCCGTTCTCAGAGTATCTGGACTCAGGCTATAGTCCTTCAGACGCCGAGATACCGCTTATCAAGGCGCTCATCCAACAAAAGCTCAATGCCATAGACAGCATCGACAAAGAGATTAACGATCTTGAAGACTCCTTGGCCGCCCGCAAGGCTCGACGAAAAGCAAACAAGATCTTCATCCGGAAACATCAGGCCCTCATCGCTCCAATAAAGCGCCTCCCTCCCGACATCCTATCAACAGTCTTTCTCGCATGCCTCCCCGCTATCGAGTGCCCGGAAACAGCCATGACGCCCAACCATCCAGCGGTGGTAATAAGCCAGGTTTGCCACCACTGGCGACAACTCGCCTTCGACACACCTTTGTTGTGGTCCAGGATCCAGTTGATTCTCCCCAACGTCAATTGCAATCCCTATTATCCCCCCGGCGAGGCAGAACGTGTGACCGAGGAAACCGCAGCCCTCTTCGATTCATTCATTCAACGCCTATTCGATGCGGCCACGATCTGGCTAAATCGTTCCAAAGGCTGCCCTCTGTCAATCTACATGGAAGCGACAGAGAGCGCTGCTGGAGGATTTGTCACATCCCACTTGAAGATATTAGAAGGCTCAGTACTCATGGGCTTGGGAAAACTTGTGAGCCTATTGCTCGCCGAGTCCAAGCGGTGGGAGCAAGTCAAATTCAAACTTGCGGCCATTGGCAATGACCCCAAGTCCCAGTTGAGTCGGCTCCTCTTCCTTACCCCTCAAGACGTGCCCATCCTTCGCAAGGCCTCGATCGTGATTAGCCCTTTGGAAGTCCTCGAAACACCGATGATTCCTGGTGTGGAGTCGGAGGCTACGAGATTCTGGTATGGGATCGCGATGGGTACAATACACGGACAGGCGTTGCAGTCGTTGACGCTGGCCTGCCCCAAGGCTGCTACTAAGTTGAAGGCGTTGCAGGTGAATTGGGGTGGGTTGACCGAGCTTTCGCTGAGACCTTACATGTGGGGTTCAGCGCGGAAGGGGGGAACCCACTTAACCACAGACGAGGCGCTGGATTTTCTCAGGTTATGCCCAAACCTGAGGCGGTGTAACCTCGCCCTCGGAAATGGATCCCTCCTCACAAACTGGGGGGCTCCTCTGCCTGCAAGGTATTCATCAACAATGCCATCGGCAGTCGCACCGGGTCAAGGCGATAGGCCAGTATGTCGCCTTCCCTATCTACATTCCTTGATTCTGCGGGAGGATAGTGGTCGGACAGACGGTCTGGCTTCTGCTCTCGATCTTCCTTCCCTTCGTTCCTTCACCCAAATCAGTTCCGCTTACCCGCCTCCGGTGGGCTTCCCCCCTTCTTATTCGGATCCCGAAGTTGAGAGAGCGTGGATCAGTGGAATTCCCTTGGTGGAGTGGGTCCAGCGGTTCGGACATACTATCACCAGCATCGATTTCAAGCACGCCGGCGCACCTCAGCACACTTTTGAGAAGTGCTTAGAGGACCTCCCAAACCTTATCAGTCTCACCATACGGTCCACGTTCTCGACAAGTTGGGATATGAGCTCGTCGTGGGGGTTAGCTTCAGGCTCTGACTCATTCTTGAAAAGGCTCACTCCAGAGGTGATTGAAGATGGGGACGCCGTAACTGTAGCCCCTGGTTGCTTGTGTCCTAAGCTGGAGGATCTGGCTCTGAGCTGCTTCTCGGCCTCAGTTCCTGTCCAGCTCGTGTTCAATGAAGCGGTTGTGTTGGAATTTTTAACAGGCAGAGCAAAGGCCAGTTTGGAAACGGTTCCAGAAGTCAGTAGAGTTTCCAAGCTTCGATATATCAGTGTGGGGTTTGCCAACCCCAAAGTCGTGGACATTGAACAGGAACTTTTGCGGAGGGGCTTCAATCTTGAGGGGTTTGTTGGGGAATGGGGTTATCCTGACCCTCCCAAGCCACGTTCATACCTTCAACACCCTCAGATCAGCGATTTTGCAATGGACGATTTCTCGAAATGATCAACCTTGTCAGATTCATGCAGATACTAGTACATGTACCATCTTGTTCTTGTACAAATAATTTTCTTGAACACCCGTGTTGGATCACCTGTATCATACATCAGAGACGGAAATACGCTGGGGTTATAATGGAGAATTTGAAAGTGCCCAGGTGCTTTCCGGGAGCCGGAATTGGGGCGCGCCTCCCGCTTACACCGAAGAGGACGAATGTCACGGGCCCAAGTTGGAGAGCGACGGGCTGTTTCTGTTAGACTTGGCGAGCTAAAATGTACAACAAAAACAGTGTTTTCCCTATGGTAGGAATGAATAAGGGTGAGCTGGTGCTTATTCTAGTCTCACCTCAGCCTCGTTCCGCTGGTCATGTTCACAAGCAGGTTTTGAGTCGATGAAAAGGGGGCTCAGACGAACTGCAAGAAGTTTTCGAGTGGAAAGAAGTCATCGCCTTGGCCGCTTGAAGTCAAGAAGCGATCGTTGTACAGCCACCGGCGCCAAATCCGAAATATTCGTCCGATCATCACTTCTTCCACCTCCTTCACGTCCGTCGTGGCTCGCGGCTCGCTTCGCCCATCGGACCCCTGGCTGCGTAGGCAGAGCTCCTCGAACGCCGGACTAAAATTTGCTGCGACAACGTGAGCAGCCTTTATCTCAAGAATATGAACGCCAACGTGCAGGTTAATATCAAGATTTTTCTGCCCCAGACAGAATGTCAGGCACCACCGATGAAAAGTGGGCCCCAGTCTCGTTCTTCGATTTTCGTGGGTCTGCGATCCCAATTTCTTGGATTTGCAAGCCCTATCTATCCTCCGAATCCCGCTCCATATTTGACGATCGAATGCTATCTGTCAGAATGTTGGCTGTCAAACCCTCTGTCAGATATATTTAGCGTATGTGCGGGCAGCCGCATGACCAGAATAACTCCCCGTGCGATTCTCCATTAACTGTCTTGGGCTACCTCGTGCCGTTCCATTATTCCCGCCATGTGCTGCTTTGGAATGAGGCTCAACAATCCATGTACTGACAACCAGGCTTCCTGCCTTTTTGGGCCTGGATGGGGATTCGAAAGAGTATTCATTCGAACACATGTTGCAGGAGGATAGCCCTCGTTATAGCTCCTCGTGTTTTCTCCTGCGCCCCACGCCGCCCCCTAGGCGTTTCACATAGTCACCTGGTTCGTTTCTCAATTCAGCAGACCGTCAAATGGAATCACTAACTGCCTGCGGGTCTGCACATTGGTTGAGTCATTTAAACGGGAGTGACATCCCCCTCCCCTCCCTTCATTCGCCGGTGATGTCCCCACCTGCCTCTCTAGCCCACGTTGACGCTGTTGAAGCTCAGGCTCGCTCAGTGCATAGTACAGGTAGACCGACCTTGCTTCTGCTCAATGGCTCATTTGTAAACACCAACAATTCCAGAAGCGCCTTCTAGAGATTCCAAGAAGGACGTCGACTCGAACTCAACTTTCCAGAATGCTTCAGTTGTAGTACGTCGCATGTCTCTCTTGGTGCGGTCGGGCGCTCAATGCTTCGCTGCTCCAGTCGGGCCTTGCTGCTGGCGTTGCCGCCCAGCTATACACGTTCTTCAATGACACTGCAAGCTACCCCGAAGACGCGAATTGCGCTTGGATGGGTCACGCTGGGAGATCATGTCGCGAGAGGATTGGCTATATGTGCTATCTGGCAATTCTTTCCAACATCGGAGCTGCTACGAACGCGTTCATTGTCATGGATTGGCAGAAGCATGCTCGTGAAGATATTCCTGAAGATGATACTTGTGGGAAATACTGGCAACGGTTTGTGAGAAGGGTACTCCCAAGTGCTACCGTATTGTGTACGTTCCAATCTAACCTGCATTTACCAAAAGGCCGCTGACCTCAGTGATCCAGGGTTTATCACATTTTATGCTGGCCTTCTCCTGATCATTTTCCCGATCACTTTCTACTTCATGGCAATTGAGGCAACTGCCTTTGCGAAAGCGCTCTTTGTGATGTATCTAGTGGCTATATTTTTCCTCTTTTTGATCTACTTCAGTACGACGACAGGTCGCTTCATTGCCTTCGTTCGAAGGTCCAGGATATCCATGTATTAAAACCGCTACTATATATAGGCATACCTTTTTAAAAAGTTGTCGCCGCCGTTGCTCTCATACATGGACTATGCCGTATCTATCATATATGCCCCCTTTTTTGGGGACCCTTACCATTTCATTCCTTAGTTCGCCTTAAGGATAGCAAGGGTTAGTACATTGATGAATTTTTGAAAAAGGTTGTGATAATTACGAATAAAGAAACTTACAATTAGATCATGAATTCCTAAGATTCACCTGGCTGCATATTTGTACCTTTTAACCCACTATGTCCTCTCTTGCTTATAGCATTGACATCACTACTCCTCTATCGAGCATGAATGTGCCAAGGAGAGCGCAACCTTGACACTGCAGATACTACTTGTGTGTAGTGGGCCATCAAGCTGCATGTTCTGAGAACTGTTTGGGGGTTCCCCTCCGCCCTTATCCTCCGCCCTTATCCTCCGCCCTTATCCTGTGCAATGGTCATTCAAGTTTTCCCTTTCAGTGAGATCATACAAGCAGAGAGTGAGCAAGCAGACATCTGGATGACTTATTGAAGGATATGAATGCAGGGAGGGAACTTGGAGACCCACATAATCACAGGGCCTTCACAGACGTATCTCTTGGCACAATCCAAGTATCTGATGCATTAAGAGGCCTCGGAACCGTATTTGCTCTTCTGCAAATTTGCCACTCTGAGTTTACCATGCTATGACAATTTCAGCTCACAGAGCAAGATTAAATCTCTCTAGTAGCAAACTCAGAGTGAGAGTAGGTGCTTAGTTGGCTTAAAATGGAACTAGACATGTTCAAATCCCTTCAAGTGACATTTCAAGAGGTTTTCGAGTAGCGACGACTTGACAAAGTTTGACACAGCACTGCCACCGGCGCAGATTCACCATCGCCATTCGTCCGATCATAAGTTTTTCCACTTCCTTCACGTCCGTCGCAACGTGACGAGCTCATCTGGTCCTACTCGCCCAGGAGATGTGGCTTCTCAAACCCGTGATGCTAACAACACGAATCCGCATCCAGACTCTCCCTCTGAACCTCCCAGTTCTGCATGTCTGGGTCGTTCCTAGACTCCAAGTTTGTCATCATCACCATCATGTCCCTTTAGATGAAAACCCCATCCCAGACCAAGGAGACTGTAGCCTGCCAAAGACAATATGGGACCTCAAATGCTCAATATGCTCTCAAATCCCTCTCTTCAAAAAACCCAAGATAAAGCCAGACAAGATTTCGTTGTTCTTGGACGAGTTTGAGTTAATGGATAATAGCGTGTTCGGGGGTGTGATGAAGGATGGGGATCTGTTATTTTTAGGAGGACAACAAGCAAAAATTCAAGGAAATATAACGGCTACTAAATGCTTCAATGTACAAATCTCAGGATACACAGGTCGATTCAGGTGATAAGAGGAAAGGCTCAGGATTGCGGCCGCTACCGGCATGACAGTGGGCCTTACCTTCATACTGATTTTTGAGCATCACAGGTAGTCCACCGACGCCATGGGCTGCTGCTGCTGGGAACGACAAGATCAAGGAGGAAGGGAGAGCCCAAATTTGTACCCATGGATCCATGTTTCCGGGCGCATAGCCCACACTTTGGCAGCGAATGATGACGGTGTCTTTTCCGCGTGCGGGTGGAAGGCGGCGGTCCATGGAGGTCAGAAGGTGGGGAAGTATTTTCAGTCTGGAAGATGTGACCTGGTAGAAACACGTTGAGACTTCCAGAACTCGAAACAGAAACAGGTTTGTTAGGATGGAATTCACTTTGCCCATGCCATCGATTTGGATGAGGTCTATATGAAGTATGTAGGGTCAGCCAGACATGAAGAAAATCCGGGTGCTAGTTGATGTACGTGTGTGTCTTTCATCTATGTTCTGATGCCAGAGATATAGTACGTGCTCGACGGGTGCAACAGACTTCAACTTCCTAGTTTGTCTGTGCGCACAATCATATCGGTCACCGAGCTCACGCCAGCCACAATATATTGGCAGGACTCTTGGCTGTAAACACACCCAGCTAAAGAGATGAACAACATCTTGACTAATTGTCTCTGATGCACAGCAAGTAGGCACTTATTGATGTGAACTCAAGACCAGGTTATGGTTATATTTCCATTGACAATCATCAAGAATGTCAGTGCCCAAGGAGAAGCTCAGAACCATGAAGGGTTTCTGGTCTTCTCAGTGAAAATTGTCCGGACACAGCTTAATTAAATAGTGGAAATATGGGAGTGCCATTTTGGCAGTGGTTCTGAATGTGTCTAGGTGCAAGTCTAGGAGAGTCGAGACCTCGTTCTGGAGCCTGGATACCCTCATATGATTATTTCTTTTTGGACTGGTCGATTTCATGTGTCTATATCTCTGTTTGTCTTGGATGTGTTTGCCAAACTTATCTACAGTATTTAATCTTGGACTTTAAGTAACTAAATCTACATAGCAGGTAGCTAGTGTTGTATTTTGTGTCTGGGTCCATGTTACCCACCGAATCTACAAGAGCCTTTCTGTTATCTTTTGCGTGTTTAAGTTTGGAAGTTGTTTGGAGGCCGTGTCCTCATCGCATTGTCAAAGTTATATTGTGTCAAGACCGTGTTCTCACTTCTGAAGTCAAATCCGTGTATTGTTGAAGTCTGTTGTCTACGAAGTTTAGCTTCCAAAGCGGTAACATCGAACCTGGTTGAGCCTTAGCTCCCCCCTCGAACTTGTGATTGCAAAAKTTTACGTTCCAAAGCCTTAGTCCAGCTTGACTTAGAGCTTTTCACTATACCCTTGCCCACCTCTTATCTTCAGAAGATACTTGGTGTGTTTGTTTTGTGTGTGTGTTGGTGTTAGAGTTTGGTTCTTCGTCTTGTTGTGATTTGAGCCTTATAACGTGACCTATGCATCAGCGCGAGCACAGGAGTGGCGCAGCAGCACCTTGGCGTATCCAATACCCTCTTTTTATCTCCTTATTTCTCTCTAGCTAGGGCCTGGACTCTTTTTATTTATAAATCTTGTGTACACCTATGTATTTTATCATGCTCCGGTGATCGCACGGCTCCAGATAGTATACATATTGGACTCTTTTAGCATAGTTTTTCCCCAGAGAATTACTGCTGTTTTWATTGTGTTACTTTGCGTTTGCAATTGACYGGWTTTGTGACTTTTATCTCACGCGGCATGATATCGGTTTAAGGAAAAGACAAAGATACCTGAGTTGAGAAGTGTTATATGCTTCAACCCCTGGTTTTAACAGAGAAGAATCTAACTAATTCTTAATACTCACTACTACCCCCACGACTCGCACTTGATTTCGTGCGGCTCGACTACGGTACAAAGCATCGACTTAAAGATTTCACGTGGCTCAACTTACTTGGTTGGGTTGTGTGTGGTGTTGGTGTTTAAGTGGTCTCGCCGTTTCGATCTCATCACCGCGCAGAGAACTGTTGTACGCTATTTACAAGCTGTGACCCTCTTGAGCTTTGTAGTCGTGATTCTGTTGGGGTCTAATGCTAAGGTTAACTCGATGCATTTATTATCTCATAGAGTGAACATGAGTATACCTTCAGTGTTTTCTCAACCTTAGCAAGCCCAGGTGTGGAGTAATTCGTTGTTCATGTTGTTGTAGGGGCCTGGGAAACTACGTGGTGAGTTACCATCGACCACATTGGCTATTCGTGCCTGCTTGTGTTGCGAGTGAAAGACCTGCTGGATACCATAAAGATAAGCAGCAGATAATCGACTCACGAGCCCGTTGTCCACAAGATCGGCCACATGTCAGTTAGGTGTACTTGATAATCCTGGCTGTTACCAGACATGTGCGTGCCAGACTGGTGATGTTCAGATCTGGAGAGCGTCTGTAAGGGGGGTAGGAGATCTGGAAGCAATCTACCTTGAAGATAGCAGATCTGGACACGATGTGAAGAGGTGTTTGCAGACGAGCGCGCTATCGAACTGGACGGTGTCAGATCACTCCCATCCACATTTGGCATTGCCAGATCTGGACATCATTGTGATGACATCATCAGCTCTTCCCCGCAACAACTGCGACAAAATACAGGTCTGTTGAGTATCATGGCTATTTGAGCTTATCTACTAATGTCGGGTACGGAGCTAGGGGAGACATAGCTTCTCTGTTGACCGAGTTTTTGCTGATGTAGTGATACACATGCCCATTACCTTGGTGCCCAATGACCTCACTCTGGTCCATCCAGTCTCAATGCTTTGTGTGAATGGCTCAATACCAACGCTGCATTGGAAATCGCTCATGATCGTCGGGAAGAATAAGGTTGTCGCCAGAATGCTGACTCATCCAAATGGAGAAGCCGGTGCAACCATCAATCAACACTCGTCAGAGTCGTCATATTGCTTTGAACCTCCTCTCTCCCTTTCCCTCTCTGGCAGTCCTTTGGAGGATGGAAGGCTAGCAACAAGGGACTCATGGGATTGTGAGTCAGCCTCGGTTCATGTACCATGGTCGCCCCGACTCAGAGACACTAACTCATGAGTTTATCCAGGGTGTTAGATGGGATACTTACGGTGTGTCATCTCCCTTCCGCCACTCATTCTTGTCCTTTATAAGGCCGCGTAGCTCGATACTTTTGACACAATTGCTTCCCTCGTCACGCTCTCCCGGCCAATCGTCATTCCCATCGTCCAACTCGTTGCCTCGGCTGCACGCTTGTCTTTCCACCACTCTGTACTAGTCTCGTGGCTCCCGGACAAATGCCACACGAAAAAGGGCAAAGCCAAGACCAGAGGGTGGGAGAAACTATCAGCATTGTTCTTTGCCTCGCCTTTATCCCCTGGGCCCTGGGATGTCGAGTTCAGGCATGGGAACAGCCAGCTGAGTGATCAAGACACCAGTCTTCTTGCTCACAAAGATCGAGAATACCAATTTCATGACGCAAGAGGCCGTCTTGCTTGCGATAGCAGCCCTGGCGGAGCTGGGTGTGGAGTACTTGGTGGTGCCGGATGGCACCTGGCTAAGATTGGCAGAAGTGCGCTAGAGAGATTGGTTGGGAAGGTGTGGTTGCAATGTGCCAATGTGTGCGTTTCTCAGTCTTCTTTCATCCTCCGGTGTTGAGAAGTGCAACACTGTTTTCCTTTAGCCAATGCGTTCAAATCTTGATACCAATTGACTATCAAGCACTCCACCGGTGATGGAATCAATCATGTATGTTTGCTGAAATTCAATTCCTCGTTGACCTCCATTCCTTGCTGCCTGTCCAGTCGCACAGCTCCCCAAGCTCTCACAATCAAGGCGTCTTTCGCAGGTATTCTTTGGCTCATCATCCCTGTCGAGTGATGACCGGAGCACCAGACATAGTCGTGGTGGGAGTTTCTTCGATTATCAACCCACATCCCAAATACGTCGAGTGGATGACAATTGGATAGGGTTCCCAGCTGTAAGTCATCATGCAAAGAACCTCAATCGGATTTAACTTAAAATATGCTCTGTCAAATCCTGCGTTTGCTTCATCCACATCTCCTACAACCACCCTACCATGCACTTCTACCGCACCATCTCTCACTCGTGCATCTGCTAGCTCTGTCCTCACACGAACTTTTACTCACTCGTTTGCCTCGAGGGCCTCTTTATCGAGCTCATTATTCCTGATGANCCCCCACTTAAATATTAAGTCTGGCTGAACCGCAAGAACTGGAGTGGACGTATTGGTGCCAGGACACCGCACAGCCCTTCAGCTCACAACTCAGGCAAACCAGAACAATGGGTGTCATTGTCGCGTTTGGAGATAGTAGGACTCTTACGAGGACAGATCGGGCAGTGTTGGATGGCAGGAGTCTACCTGTCTCACCTGCTATCAGGGACATACTTGGTGCACCGATACCGTGAAGATGAGCTTGAAGATGAAGGTGAGGCGGTCACCGGACGGACAGATGGACAGGATAGCAACTGATGTGGATTTGAGCTTACATCCCCCATAGGCAATGCGGAGGTTGATTAATTGACAAGTCTTTCCTCGCTTTGCTACGGCTTCAGGACCCGAGACTACGACTCAAGTGTACTCATGTAATGTTAGCTTGCGAAGTATATGGTCAATTTGTCTAGTTCTACTTGAGATTCACATGCTTATGGGCATGCGGTTCCTACAAAAGTAATGTTTCCTTCTCACTTTTCACTCCCTTTTTGCGGTTGTCACAATCTCCCAGCCGCATGTGGCACGGTCCTAACGTACCTCCGACAGTTGACATAAAATATGCAAAATACCCGTGGTTATTTCTTGTTAGGACCTGGCTGCGCAGCGTGATCTAAAGCTCGAGCTTCGGTGTGCATCCCAAAGTATATATGGCTCGTATTTCATCTCCTGGAGACAATCCACCTAAAAGATGCACTCCCATGACTGCATAGTGATCATGAGGGTCAAAGCACATAAAATTTATTACTCCTAGTCGGCGGTAAACTCTACTGAGTGCAATAAATTACTTAGAGAAGGCTGGTCAAAGAGAGATCCGCCAAGGAATAAATAGCGGTAAACTGATCGAGGACATATCTTTATAGATACTAGGGGATTTGCGAGGCATCACAACAACATTTTTACGTGTCTGATTGCTCAGTTGATCTTTATGTGACTCATATATCTTAATGGATCCTCGTTGAATTGATATCGTGGGTCCCGCCAAATGTGTAACAGGGCAATAGGTAGATTCGGTAAACGAATATACAGAGCAGACGAGGGCAGAGGCAGGACAGAGATAGCTACGCGTATTACAAGTAAAAACACAGGAATGGAGAGCAATAGTTTAAAGATGGCTACGAAAAAAGATGCGAAATAGAGCATGAATATGGATGACGCTGCGAACGATGGATAAATCATAAACCATAATGTACATAAGGGATCCAAGTAAGGAGGGATTTTTTGGAGTCGGGAAGTCTCTGCCTCAGCTGTTGTATGGCATGATGCAGGGCGTAGGCAGAGTCCGATCCGTCGAATCCACTGCCATCACCTTCGACTCGCTGGGCCAAGAGGTAGTCGTAGAAGTCACTTGCAACCTTTGGCGCATGCTCATCAGCAATTGCCCACATCGTGGCTACCACTCTACGATATCCAGCCGCAAGCATCCCAGCGGCCAGATGGACCACTTCCTCGGAAAGCTTCTCCTCACCAGTGCTGGTTTCACACGCCGATAGGAAAGCAAGGTCGGCGTTCTTGAGATTCTTCCGAATGATCGTTGAGAGATCCAGAGAACCGTTGTGGAATCGGAATCGACTTTGAAGTGGCTCGTTTTGATCTTGCGATGCATGGCAAGCGAGGTGAATGCAGCTGAACTCTTCCATGTGCTGAAGGGTCGTGTCAACTGTAACATCGCTCCCTTCGCGGTTTAGTGCTCGCACCCCATGCTCAACGGTTTGATTGTGGATCGACGTAACCTCCTTTGTGACTCCAGGGATCGGAGAGAGGCCAGGTGCATTCGGTTGGCTTGTCAGGAATAAGCCAGAGACATCCTGATGAATCGGGTGGTTATTCTTGATTCGATCGGCGAGGAGAGTGACGGATGGCGTGTATGACGAGACAGCATAATTGAGTATGGTGTCAGAATTCTCACCTCCATATATCCCAGCTGCGTGAAGAGGGAGGAAGGACATAGGACCTGTGGGGCACCACCAGATCCTTGGGAGCGTCGTTTCGGATGATGATTGTAACCTCTGTTACAGGGATTAGAATCGGAGCTACCGTCGGATTAGATTCACTCACCGAGAATCCTAGGGCATCTAATATTGGCTTTACTACCTCTTTCCATAGACTCTCAAGAATGTTGCGAACGATGTTGTCACGCAGTTTCTTATTTACACTTGGCCGTATATTTCTTTCTGTTGGCCCATTGTCTTCATCCTCTTCTTTGTCTGTGTCTGCATGGGCCGCACGCATACGCAACTCTTTGAGTTGTAAGTGAGCCGTTAGAGCATTGGAGTATGTGACAGCCTTCTTCCTTGAGAAACTGTGTAGTGGGATATGGAAAGGCTCGTCGAGTCCAGCTAGAAGCGCAATGGCATCACAGCGGTCTTTGTGAACATTGATGATGACGATAGGTCCGGACTCTGGGAGGTGTTGAAGTAGGATGGAGCATGGGGATGGCTGGAGGAAGTTCTCAAGGCCTGGGACGGTACTCCTCACGGTGCTGAGAAGTTCTTCCCATTCATTTGCAAGCTCCAAATGCACACGTGCTTCATCTTCTTTTGAGATCTTTTCTGACATGGACATGTCAATATGAGAGCCCTGACACGAACCAGAATGTTCCAGTCGCCTTGAAACATCCAACACACGTTGTGCAAGGCGTTCATCGTGTGTGCGAAGCTCAACAAGCAGCGTCCGCAGGTTGCTTAGTTGGGTCCAAACAAGACAGCGACCTTGTTCCAGCCACTCCAAGGCTTTGTCGGCTCTCCCAAGCATACACCCGGCGACGCTGCCTCGCAGGGTAAGTCGGCAATATTCTGGAGTACAGCATGGCGATGTTGCACAGTATGATCGAGACCTGCGACCAGGGACATGAGTCGTATAGTCGTATCGAAGGCAGTGAGGGTCTGGGGCGAATCAGGATAATGTTCGTAGGAAAGGTGAGCCCATTGTCTCGCTGTTTGCAACCTCCGTGATGGGGGGCCATAACCGCAAGTTGCTGCAGACATGTTGAGCGCAATGCTTTTTTTCAAGTCATTATTGCTCAATGTCATGACTGAGCAACACCAGAATGACTTTCCCAGATTGCTGAGCATGCTAGGAAGGTCTGGATGACCGGTGGGAGTAAGCTCGACTGCCCGTTCATAAACCGAAGTTGATTCAGTAATGTCAGAGAGGTCTCCTGTGCGCTCGAAGCGACTCAAGAGTGAGTTTCCCAGATTGCTAAGCCTGCTAGGGAGGTCCGGATGACCAGCAGGAGTCAGTTCGACCGCTCGTTGGTTGACTGAAATCAAGTNCATCAATGTCGGATAGGTCTTCAGTGCGCTCGAAGCGATACAAGAGCGAGTTTCCCAGATCGGAGAGCATGCCAGGGAGGTTTGGATGGCCAGCAGGAGTCAGCTCGACTGCTTGTTGGATGACAGAAACTGATTCGGCAATATCGGAGAGTGCTCCAGTATGCTTGAAGCGATTTGAGAGCGAGATTCCCAGGTTGGTAAGCCTGCCAGGGAGATCTGGGTGACCAGCAGGAGTCAGATCAACTGCTTGTCGAGTAACTGAAACTGATTCAGCAATGTCGGGGAGGGCTCCAGTGTGCTCAGAGCAATGTAAAAGCGATATTCCCAGACTGTGGAGCCTCCCAGGGAGGTCTGCATGATCAGCAGGAGTCAGTTCGACTGCTCGTTGGTTGAGTGATATTGCTTCATTAATGTCGGAGAGAGCTCCGGTGCGCTGGAAGCGATTTGAGAGTGAGATTCCCAGGTTAGTGAGCCTTTCAGGGAGGTATGGATGACCAGCAGGGGTCACAACTGCTTGTTGGGTGACTGAAATTGATTCAGAAAGGTCGGAGAGGTCCCCGGTGCGATTGAAGCGACTCGAGAGAGAGACTCCCAGGTTACTGAGCCGGGCAGGTAAGTCTGGACAATCAGCAGGAGTCAGCTCAACTGCTCGTTGGTTGATTAAAATTGATTCAGTGATGTCGGAGAGGGCTCCGGTGCGATCGAAGTGAATCAGGAGTCAGCTTGACTGCTTGTTGATTGAGTGAAATAGATTCAGCGATGTCGGAGAAATCTCTGGTGCGCTCGAAGCGACCTTTGAGTGAGTTTCCCAGGTTGCTGAGCCTGCCAGGGAAGTYTGGATGAYCAGCAGGAGTGTGCTYGACTGCTCGTTGAGKGACTGAAATCGATTCAGCRATGTCGGASAGGCGTCCGGTGCGCTCAAAGCGATCTGCAAACGAATCTCCCAGGTTTCTCAGCCTAACAGGAAGGTCTGGGTGACCGGCTGGAGTGAGCTCAACTGCTCTTCGTGTTGCTGAAATTGATTCACCAATGTCGGACAGGGCACCTGTACGCTCAAATCTACGTTTGAAACAGGCTCCAAGGGAATCGAGCGATCTAAGTAGGTCTGCTCTCTCAGGTGGTACAACTGCCTCCCAAAGAGCGGAGACAGAGATAGACGGCCCAAAGACCTGTCTACGTCTGGCCTTAATGTTGCTCAGCAAGGTCGGGGTATCTGAATGGATTGCATGAATAGGGTTGTTCCCTGTTCCGCTTGGTATAATTACTCACCCTCCCCCTCCCTCGTTGCAGGCTCGAATGGTATTTCGGATAGCTCCCACGATATTTTCAGGCACGGCCGTTGATGACATGTCTCCATATGACCTGTAATTTCCCCCGTTAAGTGCCAATGCCTGGGCCTTGAAATCATCAACGTTCGTACCGGATTCTTCGCCGTTCACTCCATTTCGCATGTCAATGCAGTCCAAAAGCGTGAACCCCATGTCACAACCCTCCTCGGACTTGGCGATGATTACAATTCCTTTCACCCTTTTGGGGCTTGCAACTGCCATCAGCTTCTATTGTGCATTTGAAATAAATCAATGACCACTCACAGCTCCATGGAACCCTCGACTTTCCATCGCCCCGGGGACACTGTAGCAAGTGGAAAGCATTTTCCATCTGGCTCATCTGCGAGACCAAACACCACAAGTTCAGTTATTTTCAAAGAGCTATGATCACCATCGGTGACATCAGCTATGTGCTCGAGAAAAACATCTAGAGGGGCCACAGAGATGAAAACTGCAACATAGAGTCACCAAAGGATTATCTATACCTGTCAAATAAAATTGGCTTGAAGAGCAACGTTACGACGGTGTCATTTCTTACAGACATAGCACTTACCTTTCGCCGCCTCGATTGTTGAACAGAGAGCTAGGAATGGTATATTCAGTGTTGAGTATCTTTGGTAGGCGGTGCAAACGTACCTATGTTCTTCCATCATGGTTTAGCTTGCGGTCCTGAACCGAGGAAGGGTGGAATTTGGTTGATGGGAGGTGTGGATAGCGAGTGAGCTGACACTTTTATACATGGAGAGAGCAAGTAAGGGGCTCATGCGCTGCACACCATCTGCACAGGACTATTGCGAGGACGGTCACTGCACGTTCATATCGTACTGGAACATGCTCGTGCTACACATGAATTACAGCATACATGTTTGTGCCATTTCCAATCTACAGCAATGAATGAGGAAATGGTAACTCGGGGATGACGGGGAAACTAACGAGCCTCGTACGCACGCCTCACACAAGGCCCAATATTTCTCACAAATGAAGAGGGCTTGTATCTCAGGTTCGCGCGTGGAAGCTACGAAGAGCAGGAACCCCCGGGATANCCCCCCACTGAATCCAACCCACACTTGTGTTAACTTTCTTCCGCGGCACACGCAGTAACATTTTCGGGACGTAGATCCAGTGAAGCTGCGGCGACACTAATTTGTCACACTGAGTTGTATCACACCGACTTTAATTTCCGAGTTGCCAAGTCATGCACCTTTTTCCCGCCCTCACCGTAGGCCTCGCCTCCCGTTGCTGTAAGTAGATCGAAGATGAAGATTCATCCTACAGCACTTCGAACTAATGACTGTATACAGCCCTTTTTATCCTATACATCCTTCCGGCATGCGTTGAGTGGCGAAATCGAGCGGCAAATCTGGCGCCAACAGGCGAACGGTGGACTGGCTGTGATACAGTCCGTCCGTTGCCAGCTCAACGTTCAACATATACCTCGGGGATGACGTCCCCGATGCCAGTTGCCCCTTGATCCAGGCTTAGGATGTACTCCTATTTGGCGTGTCTCCCGGAGGTCGAGGGCTGGTCCAAACGGTACGTTTCTTCATCGCCTCTCTTTTCGCACCGGCACATAGCCATGGGAGAAGTCGCCCAGAAGCCTGAACGTTGATGACAGGTGTACCCGGGATTGCTCCTAGCACTGACCATGGATCAACAGCTTCAACACGATGTTGGACAGCAACGTCAGGATAACCGCATGGCGCAGGAACACAACGAGCCACGCCCTCGACGAGCTGTTCAGCCTGGCACCCCTCGCCCTTTCCACCCATTCCATCCACCAGCAATCATGTTGCTATCTTCACCCTTGCAGTCCCGCCACCAGCAAGGTCCCGGTTAAGCTTGCCCGCCGTTGGTCGCAGGATTGCTGTGCCTCATCTGTGACGTCTCCCGACTGCGTGACATACGGAGCAGCATCCTTGGCCAGATCGCAACCGCAGCAACCACAGGTCTAGACTGTCATCTCAGACGGCACACCATCTCTTTTGATCGGTTCCGCAAGCTGAAATCCAAATGAAGAACCAAAATAGGTGCAGTGTTGCAGGTTTTGAGCGAGAGATAGGATTGAGATCGTTGGGGTGTGTATGTGGTCGTGATAGAGACGGACAGAGGTTTGGAAGGTGCGTCTCAACCGTATACTGAAGATTCGCAAGAGGCTTATTGGCCAGTATGGAACAGATATCCCTTTCGATTGCTCTGGCGGTCGTTTACGCCATCGAGGTCGACATCGCTCTCTCTACAAATACCAGTGAGGTACGGATCTACGACGCTCCCTCTCAAGAGCATGGCTGCTGTTGGAACGGGTCCGCTAAGTGCCCCGAGTCTGGACGAAGTGGAGAATTAGGTCCCGTCGCAGCTACCAACAACAAAAACGCAGTATCGACAGTCACGAAAATACAACGCAAGTTCTGGCGTGCTTTAAGAGCGGCGAGGGGTTCTTTATGGGTATTCAAATCACTTCCAACGGCGACTTGACGAAACCTAAAACACGCTCCGATGCCTTTGACACCCTATCCGTCCTCGTTGGCTCGTCTCCTGACCCATCCACAAGCGCCGTCATCCCTGCCATTTCAGCATTGGGAGTACTGCGACGCGGCTTGCCATCCAAGCACCTGGGCAGGGGAGTTCACGTTCTGAGCGTGAGCGATGTGTACGGCGGAACATATCGTTATTTCAAGAGAGTTGCAAGCGATGTTGAAGGCTTGAGGTGACGCCGTTGGATTTGGAGAACGTGGACGAGGAGGCCATCACAGAGAACATTCGGGAGAATACCGGTAAGTGCTCTCAGCATTTGACGGTCTTCTGTCATTTTGATCTGTCGTCTTTGGCTCACCTGGCTCGAATCACCAACAGATCCGACTGTGAAGTTCATGGGTGTATCCCAAATCGCCCACTCTCTCCCTTCTCAGCCACTCTTGTTCGTCGACAACACCCTCGTCTTGCCGTTCTACTCTTCGCTGCTACCTTCTGGAGCCAACGTCGCGCTCGCTCTGGAAATATGTCGATGGCCATGCGGATGCCGTGGTTGTCCCTCAATCATCGTCCGAGAAAACACATGGTTCAAAGACAAGTTGTTTCCTCCCAAACACCACAGGGGGCATCCCTAGTCCGTACAACTGCTCGCTTGCTTAACGCGGCGCAAAAACGTTGGTTTTACGTATGCGCCAACAGGTAGAACGCACTCAACATCACTATACTCCTGAATTCTGATCCTCGAGTGAAGGTGATGTACCCCAAACTCGAAGGCAGCAAGAGGTACGACGCGGCGTGTGGGAGCTTCAGCGCGCATGCCAGGAGGTGTTTGAGGAGGGCGGTCTGTTGCGGGATCTCCACCATACGTTGTCGTCGTCACCCGCACCTGGAGTCAGGTTCCATTTCAGTGGTATGATGTCGTTTAGGCTCCCCACCCACGCACTCGCTCTCGCTCTGCTTACCTCGACACGACCATTCGGTCTCGCTGAGTCCCTTGTAGGAGTCGAGACCCTCTGAGCACCCTGCGAATGTGACGCATGCAGGTATTCCAAGGAAGAGAGTGGCCTTGGGGATTACGGACGCACTTGTCAGGCTGAGTGCTGGGGCTGAGGACGCCGAACGTGGGTCGACGATGTGAGGCCGGCGTTGGAGATGCTGGTGAAGGGGCTGAAGGTGGAACATGGAAGGTGGGTGGAGGAAGAGAGGAGGTGGACTGCGCCATACTTTGCTTGAATTTCAGATGACATGGGTAAAGAGAGTTGATTAGGATGTAGGGACCTAAACATGGATACAGGTCGCTGCAAGGCACACTCCATAGTTTCTTGAGTATAGATGCACAGGTGATAACGATGTAACGTCCTGCATTTGTTCATGTAAAGTCCGCCAACACCTGGCAGACAGAATCGCCAAGGTCCTGCGCAACCAATCAGCCTCGTCCGGCACGCCGCTCGCAAGCATACTAAAACGCACCTCGAACCAGAGGTAAAAAGTCTTCTAATACGACCCGACAATCACTTCAACCTCGTGGCCGATCCTCATCCTAAAGTAGACCCATCTGGGCTTCCTGGTCTCGACCGCAGCGTAAAACCGCAAAAGATGATGAGGGCAAGCCGGGCCCTGGGTGATCGTACTTGCCGTTGCAGCGCCTGCAACTAGCGCCTGCGGTTCCGACAAGGTCCGAGGTGACTCAGTTGTTGTCATGGTCACATATCCATTTCTTCTTTTCTTCACAGTCCAGCATCCGTCATCACGCAACAACCACCTTGGTTGCTTCTCCTCTCATTCGTCAAGCTCAGCTCAGGAATGAGACACCGATAACGACACGCCGCGTAGCACAATGCACCAAGAACACAACATACCTTGGACGCTCCTCTCGAAACATATCAAATTTATTAGAGAACATAAAGGCTATACGCCCTGCGAGACTGGATTTTTCGTCAAGCACCCGTCTTCTTCATCTTCCTCTGTTCTTTCCGTTGAGTCCTCATCGAGTACCGAAGGAAAACTCGGAACAAGTCAAAGTCAACTCGCAAAGGACCTCAACCACTTTACACGCGTTTTCATATCCACAATCCGGACATTTTCAGAAACCGAACGGGCTAAATATCCGTCGCAAGAGTCCATTCAATCGCAAGAGTTTCCGGTAGAAGGCAAGGTGATCTATCCGGACGAGTTGAAAGCCTTGTACCCCGAGTTCTTGGATGACGAGAGACAGAAAATCGAGAGTTGGATGAAAAGGGTCCATAGAAGCGAAGGAGAGGTCGTCAGCGGAAGAGGAAAAGGAAAAGGAACGTACTCTACATCTCACGGAGACCTTGCAGATGTGGTAAAAATCCTTTTCCTTCCGTCGATTTCGACTGCAGCATCAGCATCTACAGAGTCCGCTCCGCAAGCAAAGGCGAAACCAAAGTCGAGATCACCAGCAGAGCCGAGCCTCGAAATTCTCCTCGCACTCGCCAACCATCCCTCGGTTCCCCTGGGCACCCTGCACTACCTCTCATGGGGCCACCATTTCGGCTGGTCTCGCGTGATGGAGTCCGCCCTCCGCGCCTACATCCTCCTCAACCTGATATTCGCAGTATCTTCGGAATCCGACAAAGCGCACAACGAGTTGATGGTGAAAGGCGGGTACAAGGACATCGGATCGTATAAAGGGATGATAAGGGGAGAGATGTGGAGTATGGACTACCCCGCTCAGCAGGTCCCGCACAAGAGGTTTTGGGAGGGGTGTCGAGATATCGAGGTCGCTAGTCTGTCAAGTTCCTCTTCCTCGCACGGGTCCTCGTACTCGACCAAGTCAGGAGGTCGACTCGGCGAGGACTTTGTCCCTCTCATGCACCTAGACATGCACCATCTCGACGAGTACCTCAAGCTCAATTTCGCGCTGCTGTACAAGTACGATATGGTGCTGCGGGAGTGCGGGATGGAACCTGAGTGGGAGAGGGAGATTGTGGGCTTGATGGGGTATTTGGTGAAGGGGCTGAAGACGGAACATGGAAGGTGGGTAGAGGAAGAGAGGAGGTGGACTACGCCATACTTCGTTTGAATTTCAGGTGTGGCTGGGTGAAGGGAGTCAATTGGGACGTAAGCGGGTCAATATGGGTACAGGTCGCTGCAAGGCGAATTCAAGTCCATAGTTTCTTGAGTATAGATGTACAGGTGATACGATGCAACATCCTGCGTTTGTGGCAGGTGATACGAACTATGGATGTAAACGTCCGTCAATACCTGGCAGACACAATCGCCAAGCTCCTGCGCAACCAATCAGCCTCGTCCAGCCCACCGTCCACAGATATAATAAAACGCACGTAAAACCAGAGATAAAAGGTCCTTTAATACGACCCGTCAACCACTTTGACCTCCTCGCTCATCCCCATCCTGAAGAAGACCCATATCGGCTTCCTGGCCTCGAACGCAGCGCAAATCAAGGAGACGTAAAAGATGATGAGGGAAAGCCAGGCCCAGAGCGACGGTGGTCGGCGGTTGAACGGTGATCCACTTTGAAGGTTCTGATAGCTTCTCTTGTCTCTCTCATTGGTGGATTGAGAGTGGGACGTATTTGATGTCGTCTCCGTCTGGAGAGTAAGGAGGAGCAGGTGAGGATGAGCGTGAGGAGAGCTCGGATGTAGGGAGGAGCTCGTATTTGGATTGCGCAATAGGTGAGTCTTGAATGAATGGATTAGGGAATGAACGAGTGATAGGGTGGAGGGCAAGTACAAGGAGTGGAGGAGATGAGCTGCCAGTGTGCGCCCGTCGAAAGCGGCCTACAGACATATTATATGTATTGATCGCTCTGTCTCGCCTTGATCCACTGCTGAACGCTTAGTCCTTGCAGATGGTGGTCGACACGCAGGCAGATGGTTAATAATTACGAATGTGTATGCTCGACCCTTCATCGCTTCTTGGCGTCGTACGCTGATGACCTCGTTGTGACAACCTCAATGCGCTGAACGGGAAGAACACTAGAGAAGTTTCGTATTTCCCGACGAGGCACCTGTGAGTCCAGGATGATCCAGGTTCTGAAGGCGTTTTGGCATTAGGTGGGTGCAGGAACGAGCAGGATCGGCCAGGCGTCCGCTCGAAGACCGATGCGGACCGGACAGGCTATCAGAGGCTCTCGGGCCGATCGGACGTTCTCTCATCCACTCATCTCCTCCATCTTCGGTCATAACAACCGTCCAGAGAGAGGCTCTTCTACGCTAGATCGGCGCCATTCTGTCATCGCCAATGGGTCTGCTATGCGCAATGGCTGCCCCAAGTTCTTAGTCAGGATTCAACTCAAAATGCGTTGGCCTGCCTTCGTGGGCGGGGTGTGCTGTTAGTGAGTNCCCTGGCCCTTTCCTCCAGCGCGAGCGTTGCTGATGATATCACCATGATCCTCCCCAGTCGACACTGTGCTTTATGCCTTGACTCGTGGCCGTCGGCTGTACGGCTCTTGGCCGACCACGGATGCCCGCGATGGCCACCTGCTCACCGCCGACACCATCGCCTGACGACCTCTACCCTGTCGCCCTGTTTTGCGATCCATGCGGACCCCACTGTTTCCACCACTCAACCACCGCTACTACCAAGGCCCTACTTCGTCGTAACCCCTCCAACACCAGGCATACGATGGGTGAACGGCCATGTGAACGTCGACTTCCGATAGACGACAGGCCTCTTGGGCGGCATACCTAAAGTCGGCTGGGAAGCGTGCATGGGTTGATTTTTGTAGCGGAGAATGGTAGGTGCTGTTCCTTGCTTCCGTTCCTAGTCTTGGATCCCCCAGCCTATTCCCCCGTACGCTCCCGTTGATTCCTCTTACCCTTGCTCCTTTCCTTTCTCTCTCCTTTGCTGGAGACTGACCCCTTAGTACCTCCTTTCGCTCCCGCCTATGCTCCCTATTCGTTCTTTGCCTCCCTTCCTATCGTCACAACTCCCGACTAACCAGCGCCGTTCTCTCCCCTCACAGTCCCAGGCAAGCCAACATCAAACATATGCCGGGGACGACGACGTCCTCGCATTCATGAACTCGAACCACGGCGTCCTTAAAGGCACTTCCCAACGCTTCACAATCCTACCGGCTCCGACGAGTGCACCGATGGCGCCTGTGGACAAGGCTGCGACGGTTGCGGGCTAAACTCGACAGCTTCTGTTCCCTGGAATGCGGGTTGCAGATTCACGGTAGCAATGGGTTTGGTCAGTTGGTGCGGTGTGGCTGTCGTTGGCGTAGGGAAACGAAGTCTGGATCGACGTTCACTCGGGAAGGAGCGGATGGGTTACGGCNGGGCGCGTGGATGGAGACCAGGAAGCGCCTTGGAGTTGCGTGGTGTGTGGCTCGTTCCGTCGGGTGTTGGCTTCGTGGGATTGGGTGAGGGCCGAGGGTATGGTGGATTTAGATGTCCCTCCCTTGGCTCCTTCACTAGCGGCCGACCTCCATCGCTCCTACCCGGGCGTTCACTCTATCTCCGTTCCCGCGCTTTCTGCCTCTCAACCATTCCCGACCCTTCCCCCAATCTCAGTCGGCTGTCCAACCGAGCAACTCGTTCATGTTGCTTCCCTTCAAATCCTTCCTTTCTCTCAGGTTCGTGTCCTTGCCTTTTGTTTCGTTGGTGGCAACAACCGATGCCTCGAGGAATCCATTTCGAGCTTTTCAATCTCGTTAAACTACTTACCACTTTACTTGACTACTTATAGTCTTCTCTTCTCTTTTCTTTCTGTCAATATTTTTCGCATTCTGTGCTCYTTTTTCGAGTCCATATCACGTTTCTCTAAAAATACATCCATCTTAATTACATCCGTGCACGCGTGTGCATCTTGCAGAGGACGTATGCCTCTCAGCGTAGGGAGCGAGGGAGGTGGGCGCTCAGGAACATTATAGCCTGACGCCATGTCAAGCGGTGTGTCGTCGGCGGTAGGGTCGGTACCTAGGCGCCGTCGATCTGAACGACAACTAGACCTCACTACTCATATTTTAGACGGCCAAGGCAGTGCTCGACTTCTTTAACAGCACATCACCACGTGGGAGCCTGGCTTCCCAACACGATCTCGAGCGGCAGGCCCGTATTGACTGCTTCGACCACTACTTCCACCATCCTCGTTCACGATCCCTTCGACGTTACTTCATACTACTAGTGAACTGCGCATGGATCCCCCAAGAAGGCCTCGTCGCCGGGATGAAGCCAAGGAGCTTCTCAGGGTTCCCGTGAAGTTCTTCAAAGAACGTTTCGGTTCTCGCACACCCTCTCCATCTCGCTCTCGGCCTACCCCCCGTCCCGAAGTTGCGGGAGATATAGTCACCAGCTCTCAAGTCAGCCTCAATGCCTCTACAGCCAATGCACCGACCGAAGATACCAATCGCGGCGAAATCCAAACGAGGCTCGCAAGCAAGATCTACGAAAGCGTCAAGACCACGCTCCGGAAGGTGGTCGAAGTATCGGAGGTGTTTCCTCCGTTGAAGAGCGTCGCTGCAGGGCTGTTGGTCATTTGCGATACAATCGATGTGAGTCCTTCCACTAACGAGATGCGATCTTCCGTATCAATCCATGAGTAGGCATATGACGAGAATAAGCAAGAATTCATCGAACTTCTCAAGAGGATGGAGGTATTGTCGAGAATCATGGACTCTTGTCCGTCCGATATTTCGCAAGAGGTGAAGGATCGTTTTGATGGACTGTTACGGTGAGAGCAGTTCGTTCATCCCGAAGGTCAACGTACTCAGCCCGTGCTGGATCGTGCAGGACCCTGGAGGAGAAACAAAAGATACTGAAAGCCAAAGTGGATCCGACCAGATCAGGAGTTGAACGCGTGATGCTCGCCCCGCAGGACAAGCAATTGGTGTTGAAGATTACGCAGGAAATTAGGTTCGCGATCGAGATAGCAATGGTGAGCTTTCTTTAGGTCATATTTGTGACGGCGACTCACAACCGTCTAGTTCGACGCGATCATCGAGAATAGGGCTCAGACCCTCCAGATTGTGAGAGGAATTAACTGGCTGAAGCAACGAATCGACGGTGTGTCTGGCTTCGTACCATCGGTTTCCGCTTCTCATAAGCCTCGAAAAATAGTAATCGACGACCACACCGGAACCATGCGGACTATCGAACGGACCGTTCAATCGCTGAAGAGATCCAGTACGTCCATCTAGCTCGTTCCTCATTTATCATAGTACTCAACCACGGATCAGATACTCTCCAGAAGCTAGGGGGTGTGGGAGGCGCAGAGTATAGCAACGCAAAACGAGGTCCCGGATGCATCCCCGGATCTCGGGTGTCGCTACTGGCCATGTTGCTCATGTGGGCGACGGATCCGAGTTCCCCTCATCTGTTCTGGCTTAGCGGCCTCGCTGGGACAGGAAAGACGACCGTGTCGAAGACCTTTTGTTCCCAGCTCCGCAACCGGGGGCTTCTGGGCGCGAGCTTCTTCTGTACGCTCAAAGAATCGGACAAGAGGGATGTGTATCTCATCATCCCCACCCTCGCGAGGATTCTGGCAGAAAAACGACCTACATTTGGCGATGCACTTGAAAGGATTCTCGAGTCTGATGACAGCTGCAGCAATCCAACGGAGATGGAGTTGCAAGACCAGTATCTGAAACTCATCCTCCTGCCTGCCGAGAAGACCTTCGCTGCTGACGAGCTTCTTGTGCTTGGTGTCGATGCTCTTGATGAGTGCGAGGATCAAGATGCTGTTAGGCTCTTCATTGCGGCAATTCTGTCGCAGAAGCCAACGATCCCACTCAAGTTCTTCCTTACTAGCCGCCCCGAGATCTCTCTTCGGGAGTCATTTGAAACATCTACCCACCATGGGTGGCTCCGGCTCCATGACATTGAAGCTGACATTGTCAGAGCTGATATACTGCTTTACCTGAATGACCGGTTCAAACGCATCCCAAGGGTGTATAACCACTATCAGGCAGAGTCAAACTGGCCACCTCCAGAGATTCAGACTATTGTCAATGTCTCAGGAAGACTGTTCATCATTGCAGCCACTATGGCTGCATATATTTCAACATCTTCTGGGAATTGCTTGGAGAGGTTCCAGGAACTTGGCAAACCATCTTCGAATGTCCAGTTTTCTGACATTGAGGCTCTGTATGGCAGGATTCTAACTGAAGCATTCAAAGGCCTGGAACCAAGGGAGGCAGACATGATATGCTCCTGCCTGTCCCTGCTTGTAACAGCCCAGAAGCCTCTTTCAGTGAGAACCTATGCTAAATTACATGGCAAGAATGCCACAGCAATTCGAGAAGCTTTCAAGTCTCTCCATTCTGTTGTCCAAGTACCTGATGAGGGTTGGGATGATACACCAATCTCAATTTTTCATGCATCCTTTGTTGACTACCTGACCTCAAAAAAGGTTCATGGCCAGCAATGGGCCATTGACAAATGTACTGCACATAGCCTGACAGCTGAGGCATGCTTCACACTCATGGACTCTGGGCTATCTTTTGGGATTTCTGGAGCCAAAACATCATATAAGCACAATGATGACCAACACACACCTCTGGCTATTGAATCTGCACTAGCTTATGTGTGCACAACTTGGGGAGACCATGTTCTCTATGCGGGAGTCACCAAGCCACTGCAGCAGAGAATGCAGGAATTTGTGGAAACCAAAAAGGTTTTGTATTGGCTGGAAGCCCTGAGTGTGTTGAAGAATGTCAGCTATGCATTCAATACTCTCTGGCAACTCTCCAAGGTGAGTATATGATTAGTGAATGTGTGGCATGAAGTTGAAAAACTATACAGGAACTAAGATCAACTGAACTTGGGCCATTGCTGAATGACGATTGGGGATTTTGTGCACAACTTTTCTACACCCATTGAGCACAGTGCTCCTCATTTGTACCTGTCAGCACTACCATTCTATGCTGCAACAGAACAGCCAGTGCAGGCACTTCTGGAAGCTGTGTCAGTTCCTATTATTCACCATAACTTGACTCAGAGACAAGTGGTATCAATGATACCGACACAACAAATGATTGGATCTGTTGTGTTCTCTCCCAATGGCAAATACATTGTCTCAGGCATGGAGACTGGGGCCATTGAGCTATGGCATGCTCAAACAGGACAGCCAGCTTTGGAGCCAATGACAGGGCATAGCAAAGGGGTCAGATCTGTTGCATTCTCTCCTGATGGCAAGTACATTGTCTCAGGCTCAGATGACAACACCATCAGGCTGTGGGATGCTCACACAGGACAGCCAGCCTTGGAGCCAATGACAGGGCATAGCAACCTGGTCACATCTGTTGCATTCTCTCCTGATGGCAAGTACATTGTCTCAGGCTCAGATGACAAGACCATCGGGCTGTGGGATGCTCACACAGGACAGCCAGCCTTGGATCCAATGATAGGGCAAACCAATAATGTCACATCACAGCCACTTTGTCAGCAATTTCTGTTTCTCCACAACCATGTACCTAGGGCCTTTACACTCAATAGGGATGGTTGGGTCCAGAATGCACCAGGAGATCTTCTGCTCTGGGTTCCACCCTATTCTCAACCTGGCCTTCTTCTCAATCACAATCTTCTCATCATTGGAAACATTCAGCCCACCAAAGTTGAGCTTACCAATGCAGTTTATCATGGCTCTGACTGGCTCAAGTAAGTCTCCAAATCTCTGTTTTGTTCTACTCCATTGAATTCTTCCAAGATGTCAAGAACCTGCTCCCAGTGATTATCAAACACAACAGCCTTGGCCTATCACTACTGTAAGGTTTTCCAATGCCAATAATGATTTTATCTTACAACTAATGATGCTTAGGCTTCAACTTAACTTCTTTCTGTTAAACACTCACCCTCAGGGCTGGTCTTTTATTCAATTGTCATAATACCTCTTGTGAATGATACTTTTTCATGTCATGTCTTTTCTGTATGGATATCTGTGAGAAACAGTTGCTGCTTTACATGGCAATGGCCTGAGGCATTTTGACTCTATTGGCACACCACATTGTTTGGCACAGTGTATTTTGTGCGCAGCTGGGGGTCATGCCAGAACCAAAGTGATTGAAAGGACAGTGCCAAAAGCAAAGTGTGAGCTCAAACAGGTAAAACAGAAAACACCTATGAAAAACAGCATATAATAAGCATGTTCTACCAACTACAATACAGATTGACCTGCCTGATGCAATCACACAAACAACTCAAATATCTGTAAATCCTTGTACCTTGACTTCAGTCTTCCTTAGCTTTCTGCTCTTTCATTCCTGTATGACAGCAAAGCATTGGTCCGTGTAGTGACTCAGCTGGTTGCAGCAGTAACAGATTGGAGTTTTGAAACTATTGATCTTGCATAGGAGGCCTCAAAAGATGCCTCCGCTGATTCAACATGAAGTTGTGTCATTTCCTTAGCATGATGTCTGTTTTATCCTCTGTATTCCTAACTTCATTAAAGGATCACTTATGCTTATGATTGTATCTCATGAGCTTCTCATATGACATTGAATAAGCCTCTGCAGCAATCTATCTTTGTTGATGTCTTTCTTTACAACATTAGGGGTGAAGTCTCTTTGGGGACCAAAGATCCAGCAGGAGCCTCCAAAGTCCCAGCTTGGTTTTCAAACAAAAATGGTTTAGGCATGATATCACCCAGTTGCCTTTCATAGTTGAAGCTGTCCAATAACTGCTTCTGCATGCTTGCCAAGTGCTCTGCCTTCTCTAAATACTTTTTTCATAACAAAGGCTCCTTGCATCAAACAAAGTCTTTGTCTTTGCCACTCCCACTTTTGAGTGCCAAAGCTTTGAGAACTTGATTGCAAAAATATTTGTCAAGGTGCCTGAATACATATAACTTCCCCAGCTCTCAATTGCTAACAATTGTATTCTGTAACTTCCCTTCCTCATGCCTGAACATAATTCAGGCATGAGGTGGAACTCCACCAAAGAATGAAACTCTTTTTCTTGCTGTCAACATAAGGCACAAAGATAATCCTGAGGTGCAAGGTGTCACCTTTGGCTTGTCTCAAGACTTGGAAATGGAAAATCACCACCTGTTCTTTGAGCTGGGGACAAGTTCCTGTCCTGTACTTTTCTATTTGCATCTATACTTGTCTCTCTATATAAGATAGTAGCACAAAATCTTCCTCTTGATCCTGTGTGTGAGGTGGTAATTTGCAAGACATCACTACATCCAATAATGATAGTCCAAGCCCTGTCAAACATATCTCCAAGCGCCAGTATTTCCTCCTGTCCCCAGCTATTGAGTCTGGCAATGAGTATAAATGCTGTGCAGGAGCAGATTCAACTAGTAAGGTCTTTATCCACCACAAGTGGACCAAATTCCAGCACTGGTGCAAGATCCAAGGCATCTTGAGTTGGGTACATTGTACCCTGGTTGACTGCCAAGATTTTGAGGCCAGTTGCATCAGTTTGGCTGCTATTTTCTTCCTGCTGTTTTGTGTTCATGCTGGCACCAATCCATTGTCTTTGTTTGCACTGGTGGCCATAGCCTCCAGCTGATGTGCTGACACTTCTGCCATGCCTCTCAGCAGTCATCTTGCTGATTCTCCCTCCTGGCTTCTCTCTTTTCATGTATTTGGTAACAGTGGTGTTTTATTTTTCTGTGCTCAGTTCTCCTGCAATGCATCATCACAGGGTGTGATCTTTGTGTATTGTTGAAGATTGTCTGTACATGAAAAGTTTTTCCTACCCTGCTGGTGTGTAAGTACAACTCCATGTGGTCAATATTTCAGTATAGAGTTCATCTTTCCAGGGGGAGCATAGAGGCACAGAGTATTAGTTTTAGCTTGCAATTGAATTAGTACAAATTTGCATGCCTGAATGTTGGCAAGCTGCAGTCTCTTGGACCTTCCACTGCTGGTTATCTCTTAAAATAATTTTCCAAAAGCTTTCTCTATAACTCTTAGTCAGTCTTGTGGGTTGTTTATCTTGCACTGACTTGTGTTGAATCATAATAATGACTCATGCTGCATTTCTTGCTTGTTCAAGTTGGACCACATCTGCTGCANTTTTTTTGTGCACTTAAATACTCATGGTTCTTGCACTGCTCAATTCCAGGTTGGTTTACCATTTTGGTCCACACATGAGAGCAGGGTGTTTTTTCGGTGCCTCTGCATATATTCAACATTTACTGTACATATCAACATGTTGCATTGGTCCTGGGTTGGGCTGTGGAGGTGTTGGTGTCCCATTTAATGGATCAACCTCTACCAATAGCTGCATCAGTCTCTCTTTGTAAAGGCAAGTCAGAATGCCTTGGATATATGCTGCACATAGCATTGGCCCACTTCCCACATGTCCCCACTATGTTGTTCCCATCCATGCAAAATCCAGAAGGAGCAAGGCAAGAAAGGGAGCAAGGAAAAGGACAAGCATTCCCAGCTTTGTCCAAAAGCCATGTCTACCTTAACAACAGTGCAGTCATTGTCCACAATGGCAACACCAGCTGCAGGTCCTGTTCTGCCTTTACCTGTCCCCCTTCTGCTGCTGCCCCTCCTCCAGCTCTGCTCCAACCACCTCCCACCCCTCTGCTCTAACCACCACCTGCCCCTGTTCCTGCTGCAGCTACCTATTCAAACAACCTATCAAGTGCCAATGGTTCCCACCTGCAATATGCTAGCTACCCAGTCTATTGGCAAGGCCATAGCCCTGCTCAATTGATGTGCAAGTGTACAAACATCCAATAAGTACATATTTATGATAAATTAGAGCATTTTGGGGCATCCAGAAGTGGAAAGTGAAGATCTGTACAAATGTCTGCTCACTAATAGATACCCCAAAATATATTCTTCCTCCACACACTGAAAACACAACAAACTTGTGAAGAACAACAGAAGAAGCATTTTTTATAGCTACAGAAGACCTGTGCATAGAGTCCCATGAAAGCAGACATGCCCACTGAGTCTAAACAAATGATAACCTGTGTGAAGTGGCCAATGTGTTGCACAGCAAGTGCTGAGGCATTTTTGACTGGAACCAGCAGAAAACAGCAGCCAGAGTGATGGCTGCAGATGCTGGAAGCACTGTCCATCAGTAAACGTAAACTTTACTTTTGGCCTTTTTTACACACCCCTACATGCCTTGAAGCAGGAAAAAATTGAAAACCTAGGAGCTGAAAAGCTAACTNCTATTTTTGGCAAAAAAGCTCAGCCAAATTTGGCAGGGGAATGGACCNAAAAAAGTGCAAAAGTTGCCAAAAGAGTGAAAGTTTTTTGCCAGTTTGCTGATGACTCTTGGCATGCATTGANCCCCCTGTTTTATGTTTTTCCCTTTTCCATACAAGTAGATGTATCCAATTCCATACCATTCTAGATCAACTACACATCACCAGGCTCATTCATTACATGGTCTATGTCAGGCTCAATGCAATACAGTGAATATGCAAAACAGTAAGAATAAGAACAGGAACTGTGTGGAAACAAAGCTCTGAGAAAGGCACAGGCACACAGCAAAGCTGCAGGAAATGTCAAAGTAAATAAGGGTGTAACAAGAAGGAAGGAACAATTGGTGCAAAGCAAGATGAAGAATAGTCATAAAATTGGAAGGTAGCCCTGAGGAGTACCAAGAAAATTCATATCCTTGCTCTTGACTGCAAGAATGCAGCACCTGTTTTTCCCTAACATTGATTGCAAACTCTTCTTCTAAAGAAAGTATTCTGGAACAGAAATCATCATGGATACGTTCAACCAATAACAGTTGCCAAGACCAAGGTCATTTGAAACATCGGCATAGTCAAAGTCATCATAATGAGGACAAAAAGAAGGCATGAATGCCAAAGGTGATGAAAAGTAAAGGAAAGAACAGAACAGGCAAAGTAACCAGGAAAATAATGTGTCGATCGAGAGGGACCGCAATATTTCATGCCAAATCAACAAATTGATGATGTCACAACAATATTATCTGCCAAAAATATAGGCATTGCACAGGATTGAACTACAGTCGTTTGCATAACTTTTGTCAGTTGCGTTTTTTCCTCGAGCAGAATGATCTGACATATGTAATGATTAGTAATGTCACACTTGCCTCAAATCAATGGGTGTCCCGCTCTGCTGCAGCACTAGCCACTTTCTTCTTGGATATCGCAATGCAGGGTAGGGTACATGATAATGTTGAGATTGACACATCAACATCACAATAGATGGCCAGCTGTTCCTGAAGCTCATCTAAGAAGACCTTGGGACGAGCATCAATCACAGAGGTGATGTAGTTGATATTGGATTCGGTAATTATGAAAGGAGGCAAAGACACAATAGACACAATAGACTGTTCGCTCAGTACAGCCTGCCAGCACTGCCATTTGCTCAGCAGAAAGACATATACTACATGCCAGTGGATTATGCTATATTCACTGTGCTAAGTGATCCCTGCAGCGATGTCATATGTTGAACCGCAACCGACTAATTTGGTGGTGTGACAGCCTTGACAGCTGTCACAACTCCTCTCGCAGAAAAAACGCAACTGACAAAGGTTATGCAAGCGACTGTAAGGCCCGTCAAGCAAAATGGACGGATCTGGAGGTGAACGAGATTGATCCAGACTCCTTCCAAAAGGATATGGGTTGATGGGGTTCACAGCCACCGCCCACAAAACGTCGGTGTATTAGTAATGAAATGAGCTTTCCTTACGTAAAGACTTGTAACCCGAGCCAATGCCTCGGAATCAGCGATTGCAGTCGCCTTGGGACAGTACCACCTTCTGGTACAACCCGGTATTCCACATGAAGGATGGCAGAGAGCATACCGAAATGCTTGAGGGATTATTCTTCACCCCTGACAACGTTTATATAGCGATATATGAGGTCTTAGCACAAAGGACAAAACTCAAAATTGCGAAAAAGATGACACCTCTGTGCACCGCGGCATGAGTAGCGAAAATTTTGTGTCAGATGGACACTCAAACTTTCGACGGACAGTCGGACAGTCGGACATTCCAATTCCCATGTGTTCTCGGCCCTCTGGTCTGAGCTCAGCATAGTCAAAGGGTTGACGAAACAGCCCGTCAGCACTTTTGCTCTACAATATACCCGTTGCCTATTGCCCCCAGAGTTCGAGTTTCCCATCACACTCACTTACCTGACTTAGATCTCTCCTCCTCAACCAGAGGTCTCATATTCACCGACACCAGGGTCGGCAAGTCGACACGCGCCTAAAATTAAACTCACGACCCTGATCTCCACTTGCTTCACTCTCAACCGCTTCCTTTACCATTGCATCTCATCTGACCAATCTCCAAGCGAATCGGCCTCATTCACCCCACACTCCAATGTGGCCTTGGCAAATACTTTTGCAGAAGCTTACTACCATTTGCGAAATTCCTTCAAACGTCGTCATATCGGAAATCGCCATCGAAGACTGGATATTGACGAGTAGGGTATTGATACATGTATACATGGACGGGACTGATAGGCGACTATCCAGCCTACGAATCGTCATAGATAACCTTCGCTTCGCTCCTGCACCCACATTGTGACTCGTTAGCGTTCAGAAGGGATAGATAGAGAGGGAGAGTCGTGACATACCTTTTCTCCACCCCATTGTCCTTGTACGCAATCTGCGCCTTGAATTCCGTCAACCCGAACAAAAGCACGATTTCATAATCCAATCTGTAAAACACCTTAGGCCCGTTCTTCTTCTGTTGGAGTGCGAGTTTGGAGAGATCGATTTCGATTGTACAGATTTGGGTGTAGTTTTCTAGTAGAAACCGAAGGGCGAGGGTTAAAAGGGTGGGCGAGCCTAGAATATGGTGGGAGACTCTTACGAGTATCCAAATCCCTCCATCTGGGCTGAGGAATCAAACCCCTATACGCCCATACCTCGAACAACGCCTTCTTGAAATCACTCTTCCTCTCCAGCTCCCTGAAGTACGGTCTCTTGAACTCTTTGGTTTCGGATACCTGGACGTTCTATGCACGGTATAAGCAACCCGGAGAACTTGAAGGGAATAGAAAGGGAGGTAGGGTATGTACCTTGGCAAGGATGATATCAAACGAATCTTTGATCCTTCTCTGGCCGCCAAACGATAGGAAGGCGTTTTGGAATCTGGTTCTGTGCTCTGGATCGTTTTCGAGGAAAGGTATGTGGCAGAAGTTTCCATAGGTCATTTTGGATACACGTGTGTTGACAAAATGGTCGAGGTAGAACGAGATAGCGCCGTCTGACACTGCTTTGTTGCTGAACGAAACCAGAATCAGTCAAGGGGAACCGCAAAGCAAGAGAGGAGGATCGGTGAGGAGGAAGAGACATACACATGGTTCTCCGGACGAACGACGTTTAAGCTGTAGGGACGTAAAGCTTCTTGAACTTTAGCGAACAACCAGTCGCTAGCTGCGAAACCACCGACTAGAACGACGTGCTACGTGAGGAACCTCGCCCGTCAGCCTCCTGTTCTATCGTGGATAGGAGAGATAACGATTACATACAGAGATAGGTCTGTGCGCCTGCCGCCGTTGCTCGAGTACACCATTGACGACGCATTTGACGGATGGTTCGAAGAACCTGGCAACGTCTGACCTGGATCTCACTCAATAGACCGTTCAATAGGGAAATAAATAGGCGAATGTGACACACCCGTCCAGTTTCAGCTGCCCAAAGCGAATATTGCATGCCGGATCGTTGTCCCTCGTTGACCCAAACTTGATGTACTGCGGCTCGTCTTTATTCCGGAATCGAGGCTTGGTTGTCTTGTCGAAGCACGACAGGATATGTTCGATGTCTTCCTGGAATGACGATTCTCTGAGGAAGCCTGCACGCAAGGATCAGGATATGGACAGAATAGGGTAGTTGGTCGAATGGGATGGATTGCGACGTACTTCGTACGAACACGCCAGCGTGGATGGTGACGAAGATGGAACCATGGAAGTGACCTGTTTCCTGGCTGTCAGAAGGAGCGAATGTACAATAGTGTTTCTGGGAACTGACATTGAGGCGGTGCTATCTCTTCGAAGACTGTGTCACGATCGGATCCTGCGGACGTTCGACCATACGCGCTAATGTCGACAGTTCCTCCACCAGCGTCCACCATGACAACGCCGTCCCCTGTCTGCACAGTTATCATGAGTAAAACAGTAAGTGGGAGAAAGGAAATGGGCGCACCGTCATAGCACCAGTAGGCAGTCCATTCTGGATGGAGAAGTGCAAACTCGCTTCACCCTCCGTAACGAATGATATTCGAGCATGTCCAGCCGGATTGTCAGATATCAGACCCGCCATAATAGCGGCCTTCCTCATCTGGTCCTGCTGTGCGCCCTCCCACCCATTTGGATGCGACAACACATAATCGATCTCTCCCTCCATCGACCTCCAAAACTCTGGTCCATTCACATGCGTGTCCTTCACATACAACTCCGCGCAATGAAGCATGTACTTCAAGTAATCCGAGATGACAGCAACGACGGTTTTACCAGGCGGTAATGGCGGTATCTCGCTGGTGATTTGCTGAGTGTTGTAGCTCTTCGGACGGAGGTGTAGCTTGAACCATTGGGCTTTGACCCAGCCTTGATCTTCTGCAATTTCAAAGATGCCTTCTTTNCGATGCTTCAGCGCCAACTGCCCGTGCTTTGCCTGTGCGATCGTAGTAGATGATGGTAGGGATTTTGGAGGCGCCGCTGATGAGTTCATGCGCTGGAAACCTGTTGTTCGAGGGTGTTCGTGTCAACTTGGGGTAGCCTCCTACGCAATCGAGAGGCCCAACCTAGTTACAGGCTTGATTTCAGGCACTTGCCCGGGATCTAGTACCCTAAACAACGGATTCAGCAGGTCTCTCTCTGATTGAGTGGACATAGGATCACACACGCGTACGAAATACCGCTATACGTCGTCCCAATGTCGAATGCGAGGACGAGTTTCCGCCGAGAGCCTCGGTATGGGGATCTCGTCGACATTGGAGGTCGTGATGGTCGTAGTTCAAAGGAGACGTCGACGCTGTGCGCCGCATTGCATGCTGGCGCTTAACCTGGAACAGTCGGCGGCCCCCCTGAGCTGTTGAGGGTCACGACCATCGGGAACGATCATGAGGCTGTGTTGTCGTTGCACACCTGCCGATAGGAAGCCGAAATCTTATCTTATCTGGAGTCTAGCGCCGAAGATGATTCCATTTTATTCCTACGTATTCTTCGAGATACAAGTACAGTTTTGATTTCATCTGACAAAACTAGGGAGAAGGGCAAGCATATGTGGAAGCATATTAAAGAAGCATAGCTAATAAGGATAGGGGAGCATAGACTCTAGACAAGGATCCGCTAGATCAGAATGTCTGGTGCTTGCAAGCGACAACTTCCGCTGCAACAAGCCACAGAATGATCGCAAACTGGATAAGAGAAGCGTACCACAGCTGAGTGCGAGTTGGGCCAGCCAAAAGGGTTTTGATCTTTGACCGCTCGATATCCCCGTACACCCAGGGCATGTCAACAGGGAATTCATCAACTGGTGTCGGTACGATGTCAAGGTCGGGTTCGACGCAGTACCGTCTTGTTTCTGGATGGATAGATCGTACTAGGTTGTAGGGTACAAGGAACATCCAGGGCAAAGGAACCTCGAATTCATACTCGTTGTAGGCACGCAAATGAACGAGGTTGTAGACCGCCTTCAGCATGCAAAAAATGGTGAGAACCTGAGCACGAAAAGCTCGCTTCATCTTGGTAATTCGCGGCAAGTCAATTTCTGGGTTAAGCTTCGTTAAATCTCTATTTGGTCCAACTGTGCCAAGACACCTACCTATGAATCGCAGCGGAACATTATAGGCACAAGTTACGTTATAAAGCATAACTGGCGACATGCGGCCGTCGTCGTTCAGAGGATATTTCTTCCACCTTATAGGTTCAATTATCTGGGAGCAGATGTCAGTCACCTGAAGACGGAGCCTGAGTCTAAACAACGAACCGCATAATGATTGGGATCGAGATGAAATGCCTCCCTGGCGTATCTGGTGTCAAGTTCACCTGTTGTCAGGAGCTTGATATCGACCCAGCAGTCCCACTTTCCCCGGTACAGACAATCCATGTCCGAATAGTATTCGACACGAACGTATCTGACCTAAACGTAAGTCAACACATCCCGGAAGTTTGAGTGAAACACTGACCCTCGAGGAGGTTTTGCAGGGCGTATCGGAGGATACTCGCACCCATTGACCTTGAGAAAGTTCCGTTCTATTTCGAACAGACGCTGGTCCGCAATTGCGTCCAAAGGCGACTGTTCAAAAATTGAGGGGCTCTCTGACCATGTTCTGAGAGCAGAGGAGAGGCGTTCTCCAATAGCCTCCTTCACCTCGGACTTCGCCTTGCAAACATCGTTAATTCTGCGGTCTCTGAACGAGAGACTCTTGTAGTAGTAAAGCCTGAGAGTCGTGAACATGGGGGGTTGAGTCACAATTCAAAATTGGACATGGCAAATTGAGTCAAGTTGCGCCTCGTCCTTTTGAGTCAGGAAAAAACAAGGTATCCAAGCGGTGGAGACGTTTGACGGAGAAGATGAAGCTACTAACGTAAATTTGCAACTGGAATGGCAGAGATGAGAAGCGAATACAGAACAAAGGCGCCTTATGCCCGAGATCAGAAAGAGCACAGCACGACGCGACGCGTTCTTTGCTCTTATTTGTCATCGCCAACAAGAGTCAACAAACAACAGACCATGAACTCCCTGTGGACGCAAGAAATTTAAAATGAGGTTCACCTTCCTTCGTCCTCTACTTGTGGTACTCTCGAACGGGTAAAATCGAGCTATAAATTCTACGTGAACCCCCCACCCGAGATTGTGAGGTGTCTTTCCTTGGGTCTGATCCCCTTACCTCTTCAACCATCCACGAAGTTTGGCTGGCTGTCTTGAGTCTCACCTTTGGTCTATTATTGCTCTTCAGCGCCTGTCACGAGAATCTCGGAGAAACCTAACTATCTTCTCACCGCCATCAAGAGATAGACTTCTCTTTCCAAGTCTTGATTCTCTGGTTATGCCGCACAATATCCAGAACAAAAGTAGCCCGATAAACTCGACGAAGAGCTGGTATTTTTGAGCCTTGTCTCCGACTATGAAGTGCCTCATCACTGCTCATATCTTGCTCGTTCTCTGTGCTACACTGGTCGCTTCCCTTCCGGTTAATCTCGTTGCCCGCACTCACAGAGACACGACCTGGACGTCTTACAGTGTCGGTGAAGGCCTAGTGTGAGTTCCGTTCAGTTATTAAAAACAGCGATATTAGGTGGCTGACCTTTTAATAACACGAAATTATAGAGGTGCCTGCGGATTCTTCATCCATAAAAGCGCTTTTGTGGGTGGCAAAATGTTTTGATTATAGTCACCCGCTTACACCAAGTCCAGGGGATTGCCCTGAGCCCAGAGGTACGGCGGCTCGCAACCTAATGGCCATATAGGAGGATTAGAGCTAACATCGCCTATGCAGAAATTCCAACCGACGCTGTGCGGTAGGATTATATCACTGAAGACTGGAGGAAAACAGGCGTATGCTCAAGTGTTGGACAGAGTGGGTATTATTCCTCGAACGGAAGAATCGTTCTGACTCTCATCAAAATGTAGTGTGACGACTGCGGTTATGCAGACTTGAAGCTGACGGAGCGACTCTTTACTTACTTTTCCAAAGAAATTAGCACCCCACTCGTCGGTGACTGGGAGTTTGGTAACTAGCTATGCCGCTTTCCCGAGNAAAAAACCGAGCTCTCTTCTTCGGATTTACTCGGTGACTTCTCCGCGCCGCTCAATGGCTTCGATTAACAATGGCTTCCGTAAATCTCTGTGATTCCGCGAGGCTGAGCTTTCATGACTACGGTCATAACATAACACGTTTCATTCAACATACATCAACGACAATGCATAACAAACTGTAAGAACGGCCCTGGAGTTCCTTCTCACTGATTAGAGATTGATCCACTTCCCATTATCGTTCAAGCTCCTCTCGATCGCGTCCAAGAGCTCTCGGTGTTTCAACGCATCCTCGATATCCACGTAATATCCACCGTTCTCCTTCCCTTTGGCAAACTCCAACCAAGAACTCTTGACGAAAGGAACCGGATTATCAAACTTGTCCACCCCATCGTTCTCTTTGTCCCAAATCACTTTCTCCCCGTTCAGGTATACGTGTTCAGGGTCTCTAGCCCCAATGTTGGCACCGCCGACTCGGGTGTCCTCAATCTTCAACGAACCTTCTTCGCCGTTGATCTCCCACAGGAACTGGCGGCGACCCGGGGTCGACTTGTGACCTTGTCGAACGATAACAGTGACCCACGCGCCGGACCCCTTCAGAATTCCGGTGATCGTAATGTGGTCTAGGAAGGTGTTTCGCAAGGACGGACGTCCAGCAATCGGCTCCTGGGTGACATCGTCCACGACCGTGACATCGGGATAAAGGGTCGTGCCGGAGGCTTGGACGCGAGCGAAGTCGCCCACGGTTTGGACAAAGTTGTCTAAGAAGTGCCCTATCCCGGTGGAGAGCAGCGTGACGCCTGTACAAAGTGAGTGAACAACAGCTTCTTCGGCGAATGAGCGACGAACCATTGTTCCTGTCGACAATGAAGTCGTAGCTGGCCTTCAGATTGGGACCCCATACCGCTAGCTCCCGAGGAACCAGAAGATTCTGCGTAATTGTTCTCCTCAGTCTGGGGAACAGAATTGCAGAGATTGAAAAGAACTCACTGCAGTGACGGAACGCAATCTGCCAAGCTTCCCAGAGTCAATCATCTTGCGAACCTGGACAATGCTATTATAAGCAACTCCTCCCAGTGCTATTGGATCTGAGTGTAAGACGTACCTTTTGGGTAACATTCGATTGCCTTCCTTGCAGTCCGACGAGAGTCTTTAATCCCTTCTCCCTTGCCAGTGTGGCTAATTCTCTAGTCTCCTCGACGTTCTTTCCGACAGGCCATTCGATGAAGAAAGGCTTCCCGTTCTCGATAACCTTCTTGACGATATCTTTGTGGCTCTGGGCTCTTACAGCAACCGCAACGAAATCGACATCTGGGTCAGATGCAACTTGGTTGACGTCGCCGTGGTACGCCTTGACCTCGTGTTTGAAAAGCTGAGAGTAGGTTTGGGCAGAGGCAGCCGCAGACTCGGCCTTGGTAGTGGACACGGCGACAAGCTTGAACTGCTGTTGGACCTCCGGATCAAGGAGGGCAGGCGCAAGAACTTGAGAAGCCCATNCCCCCGGTGGAAAGACCAACGAAGCCAATCTTAAGAGGTTGGGCGTTTGGGGTAGTAGCAGTAGCAGTGGAAGACATGTTTCAGCGGGTGTTGTTGGCCTCTTATGCGTCCAATCCTTCAGCCTTTTATATTAGCCCATCTGTATACTCGCTCAGCTAACGGTGGCCAAGGTCGACGCATACTCGGAAGCACGCAGTTGGAAATTGGCACCAAGGCCCATACAGAGTTACGAATGTTCCGAATTCCCGAAAGATTTAGACGGCACCTCGGTAAGCCGCAACTTGAAACGTCCGGGGCCGCATTTGGAAACCCCGAAGCACCGCCGTGATTATGAGGCCACGGTAGAATCAAAGGATCATCTTGGGATCATCGAATTCCCCCAGATGGATCGATGCCGTACTTCATGAAAGAATGGGCGGGACTAACTGCTCAACGGAGTGGATGCGACGAACTTGGTCACGAACTTGACCTCCATCCTCAGGCTCTACGATGCTTCACTCAGATCTAGGTTCTGTGACGTCTATAGCTTTAATTTTCTTTCATAAGGATTCTAGCATCCATCGCACTCAACGGTGAGCAGCTCTTGAAGCCCCAATTAGGTTCTTTCTAATTCGATTCGTCCATGCGGACAGGGGTCAAAAATCCAAACTGATGCACTGCCAGTCCGGGAAGCGCCCGAACACATGGAGGTGGTGTCGAGCTCGTTTTTGCACAATGGAACAAGGCGTCACTGTCAGGAGCCTTACACAGGAGCCTCACACAGTCCTATCGCGTAACGATTTACAGAAACCTTCAATGTTCATACGCTTTCACTAGGAGAGGAGTTTCATGAAGACGGTTTAGAGAATCAACATGCCATTACACTACGGCGGCGGATACGAGCTTCAACTTGCAACACAACTTAGAGTTACCAGAACCGAGAATCAATCGAAAACACCTGCAAGACACGCAGCATTGAAACTTGCTTGAGGACACAGCTTGACATGCGTCTTGCATAGATTACAATGTGGAAGGTCGAGGTCACTTGCCTGCCGTGCGTGCACGAGGCAGGGTACATCAAACACGATGGTGGCTAGGGGCTGCCTCGCATCCTCATTGACTGCGCACGCGTCAGACACACCATTCATCAGAATCCCTGCCCATTGTCACCCTCGTTATAAACGATCCACTGACCACTCAAAAAGGCCACGTCTACTGAAACTTTACCGCTACTTACTCCCTGGCGGAAAGCGTGCCTTTCGTCTTTGTCGTACCCATCAGCCATTTCTTTGTCTTGCCAGCCTCTCAACAACTCTCGATTAAGTCACCTCTCCACGACATCCCACGACGATGGCATCCCCTTTTGCCATGCTGAGCATGATAGGCAAAGCACGTCGTGCAGCCGCCAAACGTAAGGAAGAGGCTGCTGCATCGGCTGCTGCTTCGTCCAAGTTATCTCTACCCTTAACATCCCCATCCGTTTCCAATTTGACGAAGACAACGACGGTAACGTCAACCACGACTGCCTCTCAAGCTGGGACTGCGCCCCCGGCAAGCTCTGCGAGCTCGACCTTCGGCAGTGCCACACCATCCACAGACGATCTCCTATACTCCGACACCGCCTCCATCATCAGCACCAACGACGATCTCGGGTCCGATCCCAAGTCGAAGAAGAAAGAGAAAGAGCTGAAAGATAAGGAGAAGAAAAAGAGGAGATTGACTTCTTCCTCCCTTCTCAGCCTCGCTCGAAGGCCTACACTCCTCGGCGGATCTAGTGAAAAGAAGGGTGCCAACGGCAATGGCCACAGTGGCCTATCGTCGTCCGTCATCCTGGGCTCTGATGTCGCTACCACCGACGAGCCTGCAGAAATCGATACCGGCGCCATTACAGCAGAACCTGAAGAGCATATCACGAACGAACTGAAGCCCCGTGTATCCAGCGACGGTTTCTCCGTCGTTCACCTACAGGAAGAGCCCGAGACGTCTCCAAAGTCGAATTCGGGTGGCGATCATGAAGCAGATTGGACTGAAGTTGCCGCCCCACCACCTCCTTCTCCGCCCCTCCCTCCTCCTTCGCCCCCAGTCCCAGCTCCCTCCGCGCGGGCCCTTCCACCACGTTCGGTTGGCATCGTCGATGAGCACGCAGCTCCAGTCATCGTCTCTGTCGCGGAGGAGGTCCTACCTGAGCCGGAAGCCCAAGTTCAGCCAGAGCCGCAGGTGCCCTCTCCGTCGCTGTCAGAGTTGCTCGAAACGGAAAGGAAGAAGGCCGAGGCAGAATCAGAAGCGCGAAAGGCTGCTGAAGCCGAGTCTAAGCGCCTCCAAGATGCTCTTCACGCCCTCACCTTGGAGAAGGTCAAACTCTCCGAAGAAGCTCAAACCAAGGCGACCGAGAACGATCATGCGTTGAAGGAGTTGAAGGYCAAGTGGGACGAGGAGCGGGTTAGAGTAGCCAAGGAGCGAGATGCAGAACGGGCCCAAGTGAACGCCGAACTAGAGAAGGAACGGGCCCGAGTGAACGCAGAGAAGGAAGCGGAGCGAGCTCGAGTGGCAAAGGATAGAGAAACCGAACGCGCCCAGTTGAAGAGAGACTGGGAAGAGGAGCGAAGTCGAGTAACTCGGGAACGGGAAGAGGAACGGGAGTCTTGGACCAAGCAAAGAGAGCTGCTGGGAGAACGACTCGTGAACGTGGAAGCAGGGTTGGAGAACGAAGAGAAGACGAGGACGCGGTTGGAGAAGGAGGTGGCGGTTCTCAAGCGCGAGAAGGACGACATCAATCGGACTGTGCCCCCACTTCAGCAACTTGTCACTACATTGAGGCAGGACGTTACGAAGAAGAGGGAGCTGTTGACCACAAAGGAGAAGAACGAGGCCGCCTTGGAAAAGCAACTGTCTGTTCTGAAGCGGGAGAAGGCCGAAATAAGCCAATCCGTGACCCCACTTCAGCAACTCGCGACGACTTTGAAGGAGGAGGTTACTAAGAATAAGGAGTTGGCGAAGAAGAGGCAGAAAGATGTGGCATCGTTGGAGGAGGAACTTCGTCGTCTAGGAGAGCAGAGAGAGGCCACTCTAGCCCTGAAGGACGCTCATATCAACTCTCTGGAAGGGGCACTTCGGGATGCTAAGGAAGACCTCACCAAATCTCGAGCTTCGGTGGACGAGCGTGCCACTCAGGCTAGATCCATCATTTCTCACCTGAAGCAGAAATTGGCCCAGTGCTACCAGCTAGAGAACGAACGCAGCGACCGCGTCGTCTCAGACCAGATGAAGAGACAAGCGAGTGACATCCGATTCGGCGGAGGAGCAGAGGATCGCAAGGACTACGTCGAACCTGTCGACGCAGCCATCAACGTGCTGTACACCCTCAATTCCGAGATCTTCCAAGCTGCGGCGTCGTTTGCGGACAGCGTGGAGATGGAGACAAGGGCCGAGGTTCAGCTTGAGGAGTTGGAGCTATTGGTTGCGAAGCTGGCGCCAGTTCTAAGCAGGGATTTGATCACATCGTTGAGGTCGGCCTATACGGAGCCCACAGACGTTCCTAACCCCCTGCTCCTGCAAGTCGCTTTCCAGGCTTGCGTTGCGTATTGTTGCAATCGCTTCATCACGTCATGGTATCCTCTCCACTGGGATTACGGAAACTTCTTGCAAATCCTCCATAGCCGTATTTTGGAGACAGGTAAGTCTCACCTCGCGTTATTCCAATTCCAAACGCTGACGTTCCATCAGGGAAAACGCAGTTGGCGGAGAACTGGCGATCTACAACTAAAGCACTGTTACGACTGACATCCGAGAGCCACCCTCAATTCACTGCGTACCTTCGCCAGCAACTTGTCGACATTCTCGCGGTCTGCGGTCGCTCCATGTCGGACCCTGCTACCCAAGCACTGGCTAGCCGGTTCGAGGACAAATTCTCTGTCATCGGAAGGTTAGCCATCAGAATGCACATCCTCTTGAACGACACACCTTCGAATTTGGAGACCTTCGTCGCCCAACCTGGCTCGTCGTTTAAGGCACGGATGATGGAGGATACGTATGCGGACGACGATGGCGACAGCAGCGATTCATCGGACCTCTTCCATGCAGGTCTGAGGCAGGTGATATGTACGTCGGATATTGGTCTCCAACGTCTGGCCTCCAAGGGAGGCGAGCGAAATACGGTGGTCGTCAAGCCCAAGGTGGTGTTAGCCACGATTTTGGGTCAGGAGTGGTAGACAGACTATCGAGTAGCAGATTACATCTTTGACTTTCTGTATTTTAGCAAATGCTTTATCTTACCGTGTCCACCAGGAGGCTGCTCAAGCAGAACGAGTAGAAACTATGAGCCGACAAAGATGCGGACGCTCAGGTAATCGATGAGTGCAAATGAAGCGCGACGAAACGAACATTAACCTTGGATGTAGTGCAAACTTGGTGCAAGTCATTGGTCGAGGTGCTGGTTCGGACAGAAAATGAACTTCCGATTGGCTTCGGGATTATCGGCCGACTCTCATCACTCCCATCAATCCCGGCGTCTCAGCGCAAATGTGCAAAATTGGCTGCCGATCCATTCCTCCTTTCAACGTCCACCGTTGCTTCAAGTCCGTCGGGGACGCTTCAAATTCCTCAGGTATGGTCTCTATTCAATGAAAGCCTCACTCTGACATCTTTCACTTACTAGCTAAGACGCCGCTCATGTATTCTTTTCGTATTGCCGAATCTCTGGGGTTTGCCAAGAGCTTCAAGAAGCTCGGGTGCCGAGTGTCGCACATGATGCACACTCGTTCTCACTGCGCCGCCAGGAAGAAGCTCACTCTTGTCACTCGTTTCACCTGCACTGGACTTGGCGAATACAGTAACTACTAGCCGATTCCAGTAGGTCTTGGGTTGCCAAGAAGCTCGGGTACCGAGGCGCACATGATGCTCCACTCGTCTACCCAGTGGAAGGGTCGCTCTGTCTGATAAGATTTTGTTCTGTGAAATCATATCAGATAATTCTCTTGAGCCCCACCATGACTGCTAGCAAACCACCGGCGCTCTCTCCTACCCCGGAAGGCCTCGTCCTCTACTCTGCGGACTTTCGGGTAAAGCTCGCTCTTCCAACAGCTCAGGATGACGAACCCATAGCTGCTCTACGCTCGGACCCGAGCGTTCGAAAACACATGCCGTTCCTCCCCGTCTTGACCAAGGAAGACGTAGCTTTGCAGAGGGAGCAACGAGCTCAGGATCCTTCAATACTCGACGTGGCTGTCTTCGTCCGAGACGATGACAACCTTCCAGAGGACGACGAAGTTGGAGAAATCAACTACCAGTTTGCTGGCGTATCGGGCGTATTCGGTATGAGCGAAGAACACCTCGCGTGCGAAGCTGGCATTATCATCGCCCCTGCGTTCCAGGGCAAGGGCCTCACCACTCCGATTTTCTATACCCTCTTCAAGTACCTATTCGAAAACAAGGGAATCCACCGCGTACTATTCGAAACCAGTGCGGCAAACGGGGCCATGATTGGCTGGCTGGAGAAGGTTGCAAGGGCGAGGTTAGAGGGAGAGAGGCGTCAGGCGTGGAGGTCGGCGGACGAGGGGTGGGTCGATGTGAAGAGTTTTGCGATTTTGGAAGTGGAGTGGAAAGGCAGGGTGAAGGCTGCTCTCGAGAAGAAGATGGGGGTCAAGCCGATAACGTGGTAACTAGGTGTGCATGTCGGTTGGAGACAGTGACAAGCCCAAAACCTTGCTGTTATGGCAACTTTTCTACGCCTCGTTAATGATTATGTTAATTCCTAATTACAGAGCTCTCTTTCACGACCTGAGATCCTGAAATCTCTCCATAAAATGCCTCCTTGTCGTATAGCGTTCATATTTAAGCTTCTGTATATGTAAAAGTACAATATTGGGGGACTCAAGCATATCCCTGAGTGTTACTGAGGCAGTTCGTAAGGCAGTTCGTAGGGCAGAATATACATCCCAAAGACCTATATAAACTAATAGAGAGACGCTAACCAATTCCTCATATGGACAACATAGTAAGACATAAGTATACTCTGCCACATCCCTGGACACTATAAGCGAGATAAATATCCAGAATCTCGGAACAAACTAACATATAGGCGCCAACAAATCGGAGAACGACCTCTCTCTTAGAACCTGGGGCAATGCAAGCAACCTCTCCCTCCCAAACCCTTCCAAAGACACCTCCTTCAGTCCCAACCCACAGGTTGCAACAACAATCTCTCGCTTAGGCCTCGCCGTCGACGTTCTGCCCAACGTGGAAGAATCTGTGGCTCCGTCTGCTGAAACCCTGGGGCCTTTGGAGGGTGCTCCACCAGCTGAAACGTCCTTCATGCACCTGAAATCAAACCTCGCTCCCGGGGTGACCGTAACAGCCTCCAGCTCCTTGCTGACGACCGATTCGCCCAGGACCTCGCGTACCGATCGAACCGCGCTCAGCAGAGGTTGCAGTTCTTGGGCGAGGGTGGTCAAAGGCCGGGTATACGTTAGCCCCAAATAGGAGAGTATACTGAAGAGACTTGAGATTAATGCTTGCGTCCAAGCCGACGAGGAGAACTTGATCTGGGATCTGGTTACACTGCGCCACTTGGTTGCGACAGCTGGGTCCTCTGCGCAGACGAGAAGCCAGGGTGAGTTTCATTCATATCCGGGGAGCGAGGAACCAGACGTACCGACTATTTTCAGCTTTCTATAGATCGCAGCGAGAGGGCTCGAGCCGTCCGAGCTGGGAGGCGATGATGACGGAGGAGGAGAGAGTGTCGGCCCTTCGGTATGTCCGGCAGCGCCAGATCCGTTCCAGCCCAGCTCCCATGAGTGCACATGGTACGCACTCCAGGTGGTCAACCCAATCTGAAGCAGCGTCTTCAAACACGAGTTGCTGTCTTTTGTCGAACCGGCAGTAGAGGAGGATTCGGGTGTGGGGACGAAGCTCAATAGCGACGTCAGCTCCTCCCCGCCCAAAAGCCAAATCGCTTCTTGGGTTTGGGTCGAATGGGGCGGCGTCGAAGCCAGGGATGCTGCTGTATCGATCGAGTCTCCCAACGCGAGTGATGCCAAATCCTTGACGAGAGCCGAAGCGGTCTCGACGATCTGAGTGTTCAACTTCTGCACGAGTTTCATCGCCTCGTCCACCGATACCTTATCCTCCGCGCCCGAGTTATGGATTGCCACCGCCGGCGAGATGGGAACAGGGAGGCCGAGCGAATTCCGTGGCGAAGACGACGGGGGAACCTGGAGGTGGATATTTTGTATCTCCCTTGACCTCCGTGCTGCCGACTGGGACTCTCTTCTCGACAGAGCCAAGCTGTCTTTCAGCCCGTTAAGTTTGGCGTGGAGCTTCTTGTTGTCTGCAGCCAGATTCCGAACCTCTTCCCTGCTCTTCCGGAGGTCGTCGTTGACATCCTTCAGTTGAGTCTGGTGCATTTTACGGAGGTACTTGTTCTCGGATGACCATGCGGAGTAGGAAGTTTGGAAACGTTCTTCCGTCGCGACAATCTGTTTTCGTAGGGAGGATATGCGGGAGGGGATGGTGGTGTATCGGGTCAGGAGTGAGCCCGCAGACGACGCTGGAGACCGAGAGGTGGGAGTAGTGGGACGGTGGGGAGTAAGGTGCTGGTGATTCTGCTCGGACGACTTCGACGACACCGGAGCATCTTCACAACTCGAAACACCCGAGCCAGTACTCGACCGTCGAGTCCTCCTGGACTCCTCGGCCGAGGGGACTGTTAAGGATTGCCCACCCGTTATACCCAGAAGCTCCTTTTGCGCTTCCTCCAAAACATCCATCGCGTCCGAGCACTCCTTCTTCTTGATGTCCAACTCCTTTCTAACGGCCCTCATCTCCAAGTCCATGCCCTCCTTCATCCTCGTAAACTCCTTCTCCCAGTGTTCTCTCTCCCTCACTCGTAGCTCCTCCATTTGCCACCTCTCGGACTCGCGTTCTTGTAAAACAAACTCGAGCTCCTCCGTTCGATGCTGAAGCGTCGCCTCGGTTTCGAACAATTGCATCCTCAAGTTCCGGATCTCCTTGTTAAAGAATTGTTTATCTTGCTCGTGAATTTGTTTGACGTATTCGAGCTCCATCACAAGGCGAGCACCGTTGTCAAGATACGGGTACTGAAACTCGGGGGTGTCACCCGAGGTAGAGGTTGCGTCCGAGACGGTGGTGGCGACGGGGTACGGTCTGTCTGACGATCCACTGAAGAAGCAAGAGGACGAGGAGGAGGACGAGGAGGCATGGTCGTCGTCGCTGAGGCTCTCGTCGACTTCCTCCTCGGGAACGGGCTGCATGTCGAACTTGCGTTTGGCGGCCTTGCGCCCCTTGCTGGGGGGCGGTAGCGACAGGTGCCTCTACGAACGCAACACACGAGTGAGAACCAACGTATGGACGCCAGGCTGGATACACGCACCTTGCGAACACGAAGCGAGGACTTGCGACTCGAAACCTTTGGCCCATGGTCCATATCGTTTGGAACGGGCTCGTGCTGTAGAGGAAGCTCAGGGACAATCATAGTCTCCACGGTCGAGGTAGGATGGTAGCAGAGATCTCTGAAGGCGGAGGGTCCCAATACCCCGCCCCTAAGTACTCTACCTACAGCGCTAAACCAATTCATTTCAGCTCCACATGTCGTCATGAAAGGCAAGGACAAACCCTCTAAGCTATACTGCCCAGTGCAATGCAGGTGAGTCGGATCCACTGTCTTGCGTAACTTGCGTCGTTGAAGGAGGATGGATAGGAGGGACACAGGTCACTCAAATGAAATTGGTGACGAATAGCCCGCTGCGCCTTGCTATCCTATCGGCATCAATGCACGAGAAGGGAGTCAAGGATATATTCAGAAGAATGGTGATGGTGGGATGAATGATCGAAGTCGGAAGGTAACGGTGAGTGTCAAATTTAGGAAGGCGCACCCAATTAGTTAACGCAATGGTAACGTGTTTTCTGAGCTTTGCGCAGAATTCTTGTGAGAATCCCTGGGCAGCAGCACCGCCCCACCTTCATTCATCTGTGCCACGCCCGATGACATATTTGTTCGCTGCTTCGGGTCATGGGCGCCTGTCGGTGTTACCCCTAGGGTTCTTCGAGTCAGTGTGAGACACGCGAAAAACAGCAGGCCTAGGATAGCGTGAAGGTTTGAGTGCAAACATTCCTATGTGGGCCAGTTCCCATCCTCGCCATGAAGGATGCAGGCGAAATGAGTCAAATGACGGCCTGGGCTCTTATCATAATCATATCCCCTGCCATCGTACGCAGCAGATATCGATATCGGGTAGCAGTGAGGCATCTCGATTCTCCCATCGTCGGACAGAGGCAGCGTGCAAGTCGTGTGGCATTACATGCGAAATACGAATAATCTCTATACAAAACCGATTACAAAGATATCAGCGAAAACAAATAATAATACAACGAAGAACGAACTGTCGGAATTCTATACAAGATAGCGCGCAGAAGCATCATTAACCGCATAGCACAAGCACAATAAGCCCGACCACCACGCCCAATCCTAAGGGTTGCGTCCTACTCCTATAGGCATGGCTTGTGTTTCGATCACTCCCATCTTCTGGCTCTGCCTGCGGTGTAATGGAAGGCGATGGCTCAATGAATGTCCGTGTCGCGGAACCCTCTTCCAGGAATATGTCGGTCTGAGCACCTGCCGATGATCACAGTCCCGATATCAGCACACAGATGAATTGGAAAGGAGAGGAAAGGAAAGGAAGGACGGGAGATAAGCTTACCATTGGAGAATCCCAGCTTAGAGTTATATGTCGGCGCTCTTGCACTTCCTGATCGGTCCCACCCGGAAACAACGATATTATTACCTTCCAACTGATTCCAAAACACCATCTATATGATAACACGTCAGAGGAATGGGTCAGGGAGCGAGGCCACGAGGGTGAGGTTGAGGGTTGGTGACTTCACCTGTTTGGGGCCCTTGACACAATGGTTGGTGTCGTCTTCACACCAGACAGGAGGCACAGCAGGCCCTACGGCCCTGGAGCCAGTGTGGCCCACTACTTTACAGCGGAAGGGCTCCATGTACATGTTGGGTTCACCGCAGCTGGAGGAAACGTAGGTATGAGCAAAGTGAGATAATGTAGGTGGAGACTGTCACGAACCCATTGGCAACCTAAAGGTTGATAGGTCATGAATGAGCTAAAGCTTTCTGCGCTTCGGAAGAGACATTACGCACCCAGCCCCACTATGAAAATCATCAAGGTTAGAGTTGAACGTCATCGAGAAAGCCATGAGGACGTACTACACAATGACAACCGCCCTCCGGACACGCAGGCAACTCCGGGACTTGATACTCGGCAACTCGTTTCCATGGAGTGTTATAGAGAACCGTAAAGACGACGAGGTTTTCAGGCGTCACTTGCTTGATATCGGAGGCGTAGGAAATCGCAAACACTGTGCCTGCTGCCATGGTCTCGTTCTGTGTGTGGACTAAAGGGAGTTGGCGTCAAGAAGAGCGTCGGTTGACACCAAGAATGCTTTCGGAACAGACGTACTGTTGGGTTCGCCGATGCAGCCTTCAGCACTCTTCCCTTCGTCAGTATAACCTAACCCGGGATGATCTAGGCCGTCTCCGAAAATGCCTGTGTTCGCGCCGTCGTACGAGAGAGTGGTGAACGCGCGGTTGACTGCAAGCTCGACAACGAAGGATCGACCGGCATGCCTTTGGGATTATAAGGGTCAGTCGCGTTCCTGGGTACTCGGGGGGATTCTACGCACAGCTCGAGAAAATCACCTTCCGCCGGAGGAAACTCATCGCACTGAAGGATTATCAGTTGGTTGCGGGTAGGGATATGGTATGAGGCAAAAGGCGACCTTGTTAACGTGGTGCATCCACCAGTCCTCTCGACTTAACTGCCTCTTCGTCAGCTCGCTGTCGGAGTCAAAGAGTCGGATCAGACGTACCTCGAACAGGGGATTGACGATGTCGTTCGTATTCTGGTCCTCCACTCCTGGCGTCGTCCCATTCAAACAATACATTCCTATTACCCCTGTCAGCAACCCTTCCACGTCGAGGCCATTTCAGGTCCTCACCTTTGTGCCATGCTGCTACGTGCGCTGAGACAACAGGGATGAGGAGCGCGAGTGCGAGGATCTTCCCCAGCGAACGTCGGAGGCACCGGGACTGGGGCATCGGGGAAAGGTAAGGAAGAGAATGCCTGAGAGCCCCCCGTCCAACAATCGCCCCGAGTCCTTATGGGTCTTCTATGATAGATTTTTGTCCAACCGGCAGCTACGATTCGACACGCGCAGATAATGAGGTCTGGCTAGGCGTGATGGTTGTTGGCATGAGTGACGGCTGGCACGAGTAAGGTGGTCTATCGGGTTCCTGCCCGCTAGTCGTCGAAAATAAATAAGTAGTTTGCGGTAGCCTGATTGTCGACGTTGGGGTTGCGAGGAAACCTGCTATCGGCACCGAGCGGATGAAGTACAATACTCGGTGTCATTACAAAGTGCGTCATCATTTACTTCTAGCTCTAACAGGGACAATGGTCGCCGTAGATGAGCTTTGGAGACGCGAATCCTACGCAGACTCGTCATCAGGCATGGTAGGCCACTACAAGAAAGGTCGACATAGCAGTCAGTCTAGGAAGAAATCTCGGGATGTGGCCCGTCGGACATCCCGGGCGGCGAGCCGGGACACCGACGCGTCGTGCTCGCCGTCTCTCACCACCACCACAGACTCGCCGACGACTCGACGACGACGACCTTGGGCGCTCGTTCCCCTCACGCTCCAGGAAGTTGGGCTTCACGACGAACTCCTCGCGCCCGATCTCGGAGATGATTGCCCATGGCGCCCATTGCTGGCATTGCCCACATCCGGTGTTATATAAAAAGGGGGCAAGGTGGCAACCTTGCCCTGTACAGCCTGCTCTCAAATTTCCAAATCAATGCCCTGGTCACTAAATGCCTATCGTGAGTCGAAGAGGAGACTCGCAATAGCCTTCGACGTTGGCACCACCTACAGCGGGATTTCGTACGCGTGAGTCGATCGGTTTCTGCTGGATACAGGGGTACCTCCTTACGCTCGGTCTATAGGGTCCTAGATCCTGGTCGAGTACCAGAGATAAAGAGCATTACACAGTACGTCTGCTTTTAGCTTCAGTATTGATCTGCATCGACGAGGCCATAACAGATTTCCAGCTCAAGAAGTTAGCCAAGCGGCGTCAAAGATACCAAGCGTCATCTACTACGATGCCAAGGGTGTTCCTAGGGCATTTGGCGCCGAAGCGCTCGTAGACGGAATATTCGAACGCGCAGAGGAAGAGGGATGGTACAAAGCAGAGTGGTGCGTTTCTGGCTCTTTTATACTCTCAAGCTCAATTCATATCAACTGCTGCGTAGGTTCAAGCTCCATCTCCGTCCTCCAACGATGTCATCAACCTCTACGCCAATTGAAGCATACGTACCTGCTCTCCCTCCCGGCAAGACCGCGGTCACGGTTGTAGCAGACTTCCTAGGTTATTTGTTCAAATGCGCCGAGACCTACATTCAAGAGAAGGAACCCAACGGAGAAAGCCTCTGGTCCTCCCTTCAAAACCAAATCGACTTTATCCTCACCCATCCCAATGGCTGGGAGGGCGCTCAGCAGAGTATGATGCGGGATGCGGCTGTAATGAGCGGTCTGATACCTGATACCGATGAAGGCCACTCGCAGCTGAGTTTCGTCACTGAAGGCGAGGCTAGCCTCCATTTCGCGGTACGGAACGGATTTCCAAAATCCGACATGAAGGTACATATCTTTGCGTCATTCCGGCTACTTGTGGCTCATGCTATTTAGCCGGGCGAAGGGGTCCTTATTCTTGACGCTGGTGGAGGCACAATCGACACCACCACTTACGCGAAGAGAGCGGATGGTTGGTACGAAGAGATCGCCGCCCCCCAGTGTAAGGTCATCGTCTTTCTTGCATCCCGCCCGTGCTTATGTTTTTCCAGGTCACTTTAACGGCTCAATCTTCGTTACCCTGGCTGCTCAAAAATACTTGAACGGTACTTGGGTTTCTCTACATGTATTGCGTTCCGCTCATCCGCTACAAATGATCGTCAGATCTCCTCTCCGACTCGCGATTCTTGGATGACCTCGACCATATTGTTGACTGCTTTGATCAAACGACGAAACTCCGCTTCAGCGATCCTGAGGAAATGCAGTTCGTTAAATTTGGCAAAACCAAGGACAACGACGAGACCTGCAACATTCGATATGGCCAGCTTAAGCTCGCCGGGTACGTATCACCTTTGACATATTTCTTGGTCGTTGTCTTAATACTTGTTGCTTCAAAGGAGGGAAGTCGCAAGCTTCTTTGAACCGGCTGTACGTTGCGTTCTCGACGCGATTGCGGAACAACAAAAGCAGTGCAAGTTACCGCACATTGTACGTTCTCCTTGGTCCTCTGGTGGTGCTCGAATCTCATTCTCTGATGCCTTGATAGCACGTGGTCCTAGTCGGCGGGTTCTCCGCAAGCGATTACCTATTCCAACAACTAACCAAACATCTCGAACCAAAAGGCTGCCAAGTCCTACGGCCCGATAGCTATGTGTACGCATCTTCTCCTTCTCCGCCTCTCTTAAATGACTCACTTCTAACAACGGGCGGCTCCCCTGCGTTCTGTACTTTTAGGAGCAAAGCCTGCTCTGACGGCGCCATCTCTTTCTACCTGGACCACTTTGTTCAATCCCGGGTATCCAAAATGACGTATGGGTGCTTCGCGAATGTGCTTTATAGACGTGATGATCCGGAACATTATGCAAGAGAGAGCAGTGCGTTTGTTACGCTCGCGGGGGAGATAAGGTTGCCTGGAGCGTTCAATATTATTTTACCAAAGGTAAGGGAGAAAGGCTGAGAATGTCGATCTTTTTCACTGACGATCGCTACCTTCGTTGTTGGAATTCAGGGCGTTCAAGTTTCAGAAGCTACGGAATTTAGAAGCTCGTATTGTCAACTATTCAAAGATAAGGCCGAGTTTGCGACTTTTACGTCTCAAGTTTGGAGCTATCGAGGACACCTTGCTGAACCGAGGTGGCGGGATTTTGACTCTGGTAAGTTCAACCTAAATTTCTTGACTGCTCCAAATCGTGTCTCGTTTCACGGTGACATATTGACTCATGGCTCCATTACAGCAAGCTACTCTCTCCTATGCGTAATCAAAGTCGACGTAACAAATATTCTCAAGAACACCAAGGCTACAAGGCAGAGCAGCACTCAAGGGAAATTCTACCGGCTCGAGTATGACCTGGTCCTGATATTCGGATGCACGGAGTTCAAGGCCCAGATTGCGTGGAAGGAGAAGGGGATGGAGAAGAGGTACGGTTGCCATACGTCTACTGTACCTTCTGCACGAGCTAATCACGACTGCCTTGCCATTTGACAGGAGCCCTGCAAAAATATTGTACAATTACCATGCTCCAGCGACGCCGGATACGAGTTCAAGCTAGTCATTGCGTCGGTGTGTCCGTAGATCTAGAGAAGTCATACATACACCCTTTCAAAACTGCAAACTCTGATTTCTACATTATCTCGGCGACTGGTTGAATGTTTGAATACTGAGATTCCGGAGAGAAGCTTGGACTCTCGATTTTACGATTGTCGAGCGACGGTGCCTCCGACAGGATCTTCCTGTCCTCGTGCACCATCCGTCCAGAACATTTCAAGAAAGCCGGCGATAAGGTCGGTCGTCGTATTGGAGTCTCATGACACCTGCTTCCTTCCTCCTGTTTTTTTTTGAGTCGTAATGATGCTTGCAGATTCATATGGGTAGCCAAACGAGTTGAGCATCCGAAATCTAGAGAGGTCTCGGCGCTGGTGTCTGCTTCACCTCTATGGTTGCCTTCAGTGGTTCAAACCAAATGGGTTGGGGAATCTGCTGCTATAGTTCACCCGCGTGGAAACTACTGAGCATTGTGGGTGCGCAGGACTACCTCGCAGCTTCTTTCTGCGCAAAGCAATTACCCCTGGCTCACCTCGCACACCGCAGTTCAAGCACATCATGCGGCAGATTTCGGCCGAGTTGGAGTCACGATTCAGAATCCCCCAAAACCGTCGGCCGAGAAAGCGTTTTGTCAGTGTATCGTACGGAGGAGGCAAGATATTGCGCCCATCGAAGGAGAACAGGAGACGGCACGTAGAACTAATTAAAATCCATCATAGCTCACGCACAATTGCAAATTAAGAAACGTTGACTTGAATCTTGTATGACTACCATGCTCCAAGGCTTTGGACACGAATGTCAAGTCAAGGTGGCTCCGTGTGTTGTGTACATCATAGATTGAGAGAAGGCATAGTAATATACAGTAACATTCAGATCGCTCGAAGTCGTGACGGTCTTGAATTTCGTAGGCATATTTCGCCTCCATATCATCTCATCCATTATGCCTAGTCTTCAGTCCGTAGGGTCGTAAACAACCCGTGCTGGACTCCTTTGCGGAGCGATCAGTTGAGCAGACTCATCGGCGTTCAAAACACAGATTCATACCTCTTCTCCACGCCCTGTTTCATCCAATTAGTCAATCTATTAACCGGGAAGCTTGAAAGACGTACGTTCTCTATCCACGCCATCTGAGCCTTCAGTTCGACTCCCTGGTAAAACAAAATATAATCGTAGTCGATCTCGTAGTAGACCCCGCCTTGATCGTCGAGCTTCGGCAGTGTCTTGTAAGGCAGGTAAGAGAGGTCCATGATTATCTGGCAGAGCTTCGAGTACATTTCTAGTGCACAGAGTCGGCGGGGAAGAGAAGAGCGTGGATGAATTCATAACTCTGACAAGTTCTCCAGGTTTGTCCTGCTTACCTGGATCTTCATCTCTCCATCGAGGGTCACGGTTATTCCCTCGATAGCACCAGATATCATTCCGGACTTTCTTCAGAATGGAGACCGAAGCAAAACGATAGGTGGACGTCAGGCGATACTCTTTCTTTTCCTGGATTTTCGTGTTCTGCAGGACAAGATGACATCAATCCGAACCGTTCGTTGAACGTAAAAGCAAAAGCGGAAAGGGCAACCTTGGGTATCATAACCTTGAAACTCCCCGCAATCCTTTTTCGCCCGGCAGCAGAGACGTATACACTCCCTCTCTCTTGGTGTACCCTATGCTCCGGGTTCTCGGGATCGTAGTTCATGCTGAATATTGGCCCGTACGCGAACTTTGAGACTCGTGAACGGACTTGGCGACGGAGATAGAATGAGACGGCGCCGTCAGAGACAGCTTTATTGCTGTCACATGTCGTCAGATCCTCAGTACTCTTCCGCAACACTATGAGGGTAAGGTAGAATGTGACTTACACGTAACTCTCAGGCCGGATGACGTTCAGACCTCTGCCCCGAAGAGCTTTGTCGATTTGGTTGAACAGCCAGTCGCTGGAGGCGAATCCACCGACGACGATAACATGCTAAGCAAAATGAGAGCTTGCTTAAGTGGATATAAAGTGAATGGTACGTACAGAGATGGGATTATGAGCTGCGCTGAGAAGACGCAGAACCGCGTTCGTGATGCACTTGATCGAAGGCTCGAAGAAACTAGCCACATCTGTTCTAGACGCAGTCAGCACTTTCTGCTGAGAGAGGCCAAGGACCTTCGGAATACCCTGGTAGTTTCAGCTGCCCGTATTTGATCCCGACCGAATCGTCATTGTCTCTGTTCCCTCCAAACCTAATGAACTGTGGATCTTTGTCGCTCCGGAACCGTAGTTTAGTTGTAGTATCGAATCGATGGACGATATGGTCGAGGTCTTCGAGGTAATTGGATTGTGCCAGCAAAGCTAGACAGGTGGTGTGATTAAGAACGGCCATTCCAGTTAGCTAAAAGCATCGCCCGCACCAGAAAGAAAGACTTTCGCGTGCATTGTCACGAAAACGGACCCGAAGAAATGGCCTTGAAAGTCAGGGAATATGGATCATTTTCAATATCCAAGACAAATTGCTGAAGAGACGTACACTGTGGTACAGCTATCTCTTCAAATCTATCCTTTCCACTATCAGGTTGCTTTCGGTAGGCGCTCACATCAACAGTTCCACCTCCGGCGTCGACGATTACCACTCCTTCCCCATTCTGGGGAACAACGAAGGTCAGTTCCAGCAATCAGGCTGCTCAAAACTGTGGCAACTCACTTCCAGCGCACCTGAAGGCAGTCCATTGCGAATGGCATAGTGCAGACTCGCTTCGCCTTCGGTGAGAAATGTAATCCTCCTCTCTTTGTCCCTCTCAGAGTCGGAAATGAGGCCAGCCATAACGGCAGCTTCACACATCTGCGTTTGTTGATATCCCTCCCATCCATTTGGATGTGATATCACATAATCGATATCTTTCTCCACTGACTCCCAAAGATCTCGTCCGTTCGCATGGGTATCTTGGATGTAGTCTTTGGCACACTTGAAGAGATACCTCATAAAATCGGAGAGTAAGTGGATCACCGTTTTGGATGGAGGAAGGGGCGGCAACTTGTCCTTAATGTTATCATCTGTTCTAGTAGCCCGCTTGGAACGGATGTGCAACTTGAACCTTGAACCGTAGGAATGAAATAGATTGCTTTGGGATAGCCCAGATGTGACGCTCACCATTCGCTCTTCACCCAGCCCTCGTCTGTGGCGATCTCATAGATACCCTCTCTAGCTGCCTCAGCACCTGCAGCTGCCATGTTTCCTTGCTTATCATAGTAGAGAATTGTCGGTATTTTCGAGGCGCCGCTGATCTGTTCATGCGCAGGAAATCTGGGCTCACGACTCGTTGAGCGCCACTTGCCTTCCAAGGGTCTGCTAAGATTACAATACAGACCTTGTAACACCCCTAATCTCTGGCACTTGACCTGGATCTAGGATGCTGCGAATGGCGTTGCCTCAACATTGGCCCAAGAGCCTCCCAATGAAATTTGAGTCCTACCAGTACGATATACCACTGTACGTCGTCCCAATGTCGAATGCGAGTACGAGTCTTCTCTTTGACCCGGTATATACGCTTCTTTTTGACGGCTTCTTGGACATTTGAGGGGGTTCTTGAAGAGAAGGAGTGACGTGCGGTGGCAGGGCTCAATCATCATCACGTTGGGCGCTTATCTCGGCACGCTGCTGATCTTATCGCGGATCAGAGAGCTGCTCGCACCACAAAACGCCCGGCTGGTGCAGCTTGAAAAGGACCTCAAGGAAGCTGAGGCCAAGGTCTTCAGGCTGAAGGAGAAGGAGGAAGACTTTCTGCGGGTCATCAAGCCCTCAAGTCACTTTCTTCTCTCAGCCGTCGCTTTCCCCGAGACGTCACGGAGCTCAGTTTCGTGCATTCTATACCGGCCAAAGCCTTCGGAAGGCCTGGCTTCACCATTTGTCATGCATCACTGGTCTTGCTGAGGGTGTACAAGCTGTGGAGGGAGATAGCGTTGACCACGCCACAGTTGGGGTGAAACTCACTATGCCTCTTCACCTGTGCCATTCATTTGGAAACGCTCGGGAGCCCAAACGGCAGCACCAGGTGGCATTGTTTCTCAAGCAATTCAACGAATAGCTCGTACGGTCAGAGGGCTACTCCCTTTTCATTATCGTGCGTCGATTCTCACTCGATGGAAGCGTCATTATGCAAAGCCTTACCTCTAGACTCGCGCTTCATTAACGCTGGTGGGAGTCCGCTGATTTTAGCAGATCCCGGTGCAGTACGTTCAATGACATCGCCGCCAAATTTTTACCCACCATGAAGCGTGCGCAGCTATCCCCCTATTTATGTCCTTGGCATTCTCGCGGCCCCCAACCTAGAGCGGCTGCAGATCCAAGTCTCGCGTTCGTCTCCCGTATTCTCAAAGATCCCCCCGTCAATTGAACGATGCCGAGTGGCGAGTGACAGGAGCGTTGGCGCATAAATCCAAACAGCCAGGCTGCACTTTCCAACCTTTACTACCTACCGGCATATATGACGACTACAGTGACCCGCTCTATGCTCCTGAAGACACGCAAGGCAACCGTGCCGAGCAATGTCAATATCAAACGGCTTGTGGTACTTTCTCGAAAGCGTTTCCAAGGTCACTTAAGATAATAGGGCCGGGGAGACATTAAATTTGTTCGCAGAGAACCTGCCTGACTGAAGAAGGGGAAGGGAAAATAAGAGGTGTATAAAGTGGCCGGACTCTAGCCATGTCCCACGCTCCCTTCGATTTAGTGTGTAGGTAGGGACGAGACCTTATATACAACGTTAACTACACGAAATTATTGTAAGCAGTCATGTACCTATTATACAGTGATATTACAATAAGTAGAAAGCGATGGCTGTCTATAATAATTTTTAATGCCACGAGTGTCTGAGATGCACGGCGAGATTGATTCGAAGTGTGAGAGAGAAAGAGACAGGTACAACAGGGCGAAAGTCCGATGTACCATTCCAAGTCCTTGAGCAAAAACAACCCCCGCTTCTTTTCACAGCCTGGTTCTTTCAACCAGCGTCACAATCGCAGCTAGCCCAAGGGTACCGGTGAACCGTTCCAAGACACTACCGTCAGGGACCTATCAAACACCAACTCTGGCAAGGAGAAATCTCGACTATACCGGGGTGTTCCAGCGTCTCTGATATTCAACAATAGTCTAGATATATAAAGTGCTGTTGAGCGTCTAACAACGAGAGATATTTCCAAGCAGTAAGAAGCGATTCTCACCTCGAGCATATGATAACCTGAAAACTTTTCATCAAACTACGCGTGAGGCAGGTGAGCTTCCCACCGTCTTTCCTATGGCAAGGAAAGGTGGAAGACTCACTAAACTCCCATATACGATAAACTAGATGGAGCAAACAGCCAAATCAGCAGGTTAGCTGCCAGCCAGACTGAGAGGTAAGCGATGTTTAGTCAAAAAGGTCCCAAAAGCATAAATACTACTCACCAAGAATAACTGCACAAACGGCAAAATAGAAGCAGGATCAGCGTCTCCCAATGAGTTCGGGCTGAACCATGAGACAAACCAAGATAGTATATGAACCCTATTCATCCCACCATGAGATAAATACGCGAAGCACAGAGAACAGCGTACCATCCCGAGTAATCACTTCAAATAAATCAGTTGGGTTTCTGACAAGCCTGTTCAACTGTGTAATGGTGGCGTCAACGCCACTCCTAGCGCTACAGATCTCGTATTCTTGTTTCGCAATGACCTTGCAAAAAGCTGTCCACGCTGTCAAGGAAAACACAACTAACGCCGCATTTGGTCACCGAATGGGTATATTCAAGCGGTTATATAGGTGCATCCCCAAGAAGAAATAGACCGGCCACTCACTAGTCTCCAATAGAATGAAGGGTAACCAAAATATGACACCGAAAAGGTGGCAGAGTGGCCCATAGCAAAGTGAAAGGCAACCAGACATTATGAATGTGGTTGAGATTCTAGCTGCAAAAACAGGATCGCTTGAGAATTGTGACACCAGGATACGTCGTCAGGGTACCAGGGAGAATACGCACAAATTCCTTTCTGGTAAAGGATCAAATAGCATCCAACCATTGTGCCAGATGATACCTGTGTGCAGCAGGCGCACGGTAGAATTAGATAGTGGTGGATTTGGGGACAGCCAAAGTGTTTTACCAGGGCCAAAAGGATTAAAAATGCCAAGAGAAATCGATTGGCGTGAAGGGCATGCGTACGCATGATAAGTATGGCTGATGCCTAAGGTCAGTTCGTCAGGACGGGAGAAGGCGTTCTGAGTGAAGTACCTTCAATAAGGGTGACGAGAAAGATCCCCAAGATAGAGGAAAGGAGCTGCATAGTTTGACATCTGGATACAACTTGATTGGTTAATTAAACCTTGAAAAATGTCGAATCAACGTACGTCTAGGAAAATAAGTCATTGGTTACGGTCAGAGAATGAAAGACCCACCGAAACCGGAATATCCCATAGTAGCAGTTCTGTAATTTAATTCTTAGCGTGAAGAGGAGGACTGGGATGTGCATCTCACGGAGCATGTCAATTATGAACACTACGGGCGATAGGTATCGTATCTATCCCATCCATTTTTAGCATATAGAATTGAGGAAGAGAAACTCGGGAGACTTACGGTGAGATAGAGGTACTTCCCCGCTGACCATCGAGATTGCCAGACAGTATCTACCTCCCGGTCGATGGTCAGAGTGATATCATAAACCAGCAGTGTTAAAGCAATGACTGCGCAACGACCGTATTCGTCAGACCCCCAAAAATAAGGAGACTACTGGGAAGGCACTGACCAAGACAATACTATGCAATATAATTAGTCAGAAGAAGTATACTTCGCGGCTGAAGGCGATCGCAGACTCACTTTGGTTACTTGGAAGTATTCCAGCTCGTGAAGGACGTCTGGAGAACTTGATGAAGCAGCCATCCACAGATCTTTATGTGATCTCTTCACATGCTTCTTGCTCGGGTTATCTGGTACTCTTATAGTCTGTCAAGTCAAAGACCCATGTACGAAATGCGCTTGATCACTTCCGAGATGGCGAGATGAGTCAAGTTCAGCTTTACCGATTCATGAACGTCGGGGGACAAACAAAGGCGGCGACGGGACTGGGACACAGTAAAACATGATACTGGACTGGCCCCACGTCACTATTGGCCTGATTATAATGATAGGCTTCATTGAAGTAAGAGACTGGAATGGTAGGAAGTACAAGGGAGCGACAAGACTCTTCCGGGCCTTCATAGCTGTCTCCCCAATTTGGCCAGTCGGATGCAACAGGAGTGACTCAGTGAGGTTCACCCAGGAAGCGACAAAGGCGAAGTTGAGACTGGTACTCAACCAAAAGCTGAGATATGACTGCATCCTCACGAGCGCTCCGACGTACGGAAGGAAGTACTCAGGACCGACGATTCAGTCCTATCGCCCTCAGTAATCTTGAAAGCTACAGCTCTGAGCCGGACAGCCTCTAGTTAATCATCAGCACCGGCAATCACTGAGAATATGCTCAAAAAATTCAAGAGAAGACTCAACTACAAGCCTCAAACGAAACACCATTTCTAACACGCAACACACAGTAGTGCGGCGATAGCCTCAGCTATCGACCTACCAATATATTCCATTACCTTCTCCTTTCAATTACTTCACAAGGAAAGGCCTATTCCCAAACTGCGATGAAGTGGAACAATACGGACCTAAATGCAGCAGTGAAGATAACAAGTTCCCATCAACTTCTACCGCAGAGGGCGCGGGCTGCGGAGACTTCGGCCTCTCTCATCCTATGCAACACTTGTAAGCCAGATCGCTCCCTTTAGCTACGTTCGCGTTTTTTACCATGGTATGAACCATTAGTCACAGTAATGTGCACTCAATGTCCAATCCCAAAAGAGTTGCTCTATCATATATATTATAATAACGGTACAAGGTCACAATAAGGAACGGCCGTGTTTCGCCCCTCCTCAGCTGACTCTCAGCTGTCCTACTTTTCTTTGTTTGAGTTATCTGCTCCTCCCGGCCGATTCTTTGTGCACAGCAAAGATTGAACTTTATCTGCATTCTCCTCCACACCCCTCTGATTGAGCGTTGTGGAGGCCTTCGCGCGGTACGAGTCGGCCGGTTCTAGGAGATCCGCTTAGNCCCCCCGGATGTTTGTCACCCAGTCTGCTGGCAGTTCAGCTTTGCTGCAAATCGTCGGGGTCTCGATGACCTTCTCCCGCGTCCTCTGTTACTGTTCAGTGAAATGCTAAGACGGGTCCAGACACTCGATCCGGACGGGACGAGACAGCGCGTCGCCTGACGTCGCACACCATCCCGACTAACGATGACAAACAGCCCTCATCAATGGCCTCAATTTTCGAACTTCAAGCTTCTAACTTCCTCCACAAAGCCCTCGTAGCACGATGGTGTCTCACGAGGAGGACTAAGTCGTATCACCGTGAGAGCTTCTCAACGACTCCATAGAATCGTCAAATCAGCCTATCGACAGAGATCGCTCAAGATACATCCGGGTAGGAACCCTAATAACCCTGATGCTGTTATGTGGATGCTGCATCTGCTTTGAAAGAAAGATCCGGTACTCATAAGTCTTCGTTTCTTTTTTCTTGTATATGCGCTGAAATCGCGGTAGCCTATAAATTCCACAAGCCAAACCACCCTACGAACTCCTTCTCAATCCTTTGCGTTGGCTCCCCCTCAACGCCAAAATACAAGCAAAAAAAAGTGTGCTCTGAGCATCTCAAAGCCTATGACACCGAGCACAAGAACCTGGTAGCAGAGTGGGAGGAGCGTGAACGCACTATCAAGAAGGCGAGGGTGTAGGGGTTAGAAATGTATCGACAAGCTGAAAGAATCAAGGAAAAAGACGCCAGAATGTGATAGGGGAGAGATAGAAGGCCAAAAAGGAGAAGGAGAGGCTTGCAGAAGAACAGAAATAGGAGAGCATGGGTATAGATCTCGAATTGGAGCCCCCGCCATAGATCAATTCAATACCATAGTTCGACTAACTTACTCATTATAGTCACACTCGGATCTCACAACGAAACAAAAATCACATCTTACCTCTCGCCTTTCGGTTGTGTCGTGTGCCGACTCCATGATGTATAGCGTGTCTGAGATTGAGGGCACGGCTTCGTCCGAACGGGCGCCTAATCCGCCTGCTTGAGAACATGCACTGCAAGTATATCATCTTCTTAGCATGCAGGACTATCTCGGCTGACATAGTGCTCTCAGTCGTGGAAAACTAGGCAGGCTCAGCCGTATGACGGCGTCTGCGATAACGGCTGTATGGTCCATGCAAGAAGGAAAGTAGGTTAAATGTACCATACTCGAATCGTCTCAGTTGACTTATTTTCTCGTCTCGCATTCTGGTCTACCGTCCAGAGTCAAAAAGTAGTATCCCACCCTTGACTTGCAGACTCTGGCATACCCTCTACACACACAGTGAGTTACGCGTTTATCGAATGGAACAGCAAGTAGCAAGCTCATGTTATGTTCTCAGCTGGTCCCTCGATGGTTTAACCTGCTGGATGTAGATGCGCAGGTTTGAATAGGAGAAATAAATCATCCTTGAGGTCTTAGGAAGAAGAGCCTAGATGCGTGAGTATACATTCGTTGGTAGCTGAACTCGAAGCTTGGCAGTGCCACAGAACGTTTCATGGACTTGGAATACGAACTCGTCGACATCGACGAGGCAATGTCGACTGAAACCGAGGGTATATCCACGGGCACCGAACGTCATAGACTCAGGTATATACGCTGCCAGTAGATGGCTTGGCCACCATTCTCTAGCTGTATCTGTTTTGCGTAGTTTGGAATCGACTCCGACCAAATTTCGAAACCCAAATCCAAGAAAACCGGGTTGTCAGGCTCGCAGAGGATTTTTTAAAACGTCGTCATACGGAATCTTGAAGAGAAAGAGTGATCTGCAGCGGCAGAGTTTGATTATGATTGGTCAGGTTCGGCGCTGATGTCGGCACGCTACTGATCTTATCGCGGATCAGTGAATTAGAGAGCTGAGATTGTTTTTCGGCCCAATTTAACCCACCTGGCATGAGGGACAAGGCGCTGTCTTCACTCATCTCCACGCTCGACCTCACACAGCTTCCCGAGATATGACCCCTCAATACACTCCGTACCCTGGGACTCGTAGGAAGCTCGTTCTTGCATTCGATGTCGGAACGACATATAGCGGCATCTCATACAGGTGCGAAGCCATCCGCATCATGATGCTCCCGATCTGAACTGGAGATGTTAGCATCCTTGACCCTGGTCAAGTTCCAGAGATCAAAGGCGTTATCAGGTATCCTCAATCTTGGTGCTCGAAGTGAAACTAGTCACGAACTTGCCACGCAGATTTCCCGGCCACGAGCAAATTCGAGGGGAATCGAAGATCCCTACAGTGTTATACTACGACAAATCAGGGAACGTTCGTGCAATTGGCGCAGAAGCTATGCGTGAAGGTATTGCTGAGACGGCCTTAGACGAAGGATGGACAAAGGCTGAATGGTACGTCTGCGTCAGCACTTGATCAGCAAGCGCCTTTTCACTAAGCCTTTTTCGTTTGTAGGTTCAAGCTACACATTCGACCAAAGAGAGCGGGTTTAGATCGTATCACTGCCTCGATACCTCCTCTTCCACCTGGAAAGACCGTTATTCGAGTCCTTGCCGATTTCTTGCGATACTTCCGCGAATGTGCGATGGTTTATATTAAGGGTGCGCATCCTAACGGCGAGGATCTCTGGAGATCCATTTCTTCAGACATCGAATATGTGATTTCGCATCCCAATGGATGGGAGGGCTATCAGCAAAGTCAGATCAGGAGCGCTATTGTGCTCGCAGGCCTGGTTCCTGACACAGTTAGCGGCAACGCACGAGTCACCTTTCTGACCGAGGGTGAAGCAAGCCTCCACTTCGCTATTGACTATGGTTTCCCTGCAAAGTCGATGAAGGTGATGTTTTTTTGGATATAGATGCACATCTAGAGTCTAATGCTTCTTAAATTTCGTAGGCTGGAGAAGGTGTCATCATCGTCGACGCCGGAGGAGGAACCATTGACATCAGCGCTTATCGCAAGAAAGAAGACAAAGTCAACAAATTTGAAGAGACTACAATAGCTCAGTGTCACTTCTTCGGCTCTGTGTTTGTGAGCGTTCAAGCCAGAGTGTTTCTCGAAGGTGAGCCGCGCGTTCTATGCTCTTCCGATCTGAGATCCTCAGGTTCATTGTGGTGGGTTTCAGAATATCTCAAGGACTCTGACTTTTATGAAGATCTTGACCACATTGTCAAGTGTTTTGATAAGTCGACGAAAGTTCGATTTCAGAATGATGCTCAAATGGAGTACATAAAGTTCGGAGCAACAAGGGATAATGATCCGTCGTGCAATATTAGATATGGTCAGTTGAAACTTTCTGGGTATGTTTTCCATTTCCACTCGGAGGGACATCAGCAGCCTTACAGTCCGTTGTACAGGTCTGAGATTGCCAAATTCTTCGAACCGTCCGTTAAATGTGTCGTTACCTCTGTTCTCAATCTCGTCAAACAGAGTCAAACTCCAATCAGAGTATGTTGACTATTGCGATTGTGCTATGGAGCGTGAGACTGACCTACGACAAGTACATTGTTCTTGTCGGAGGCTTTTCAGCTAGTGAATGGCTCGTTTCGAAGGTGGATGAAGCATTGAAGCCCTTTGGCCTCAGTGTTATCCGTCCAGACAGTCTAGTGTATGTCCGTCGTTTCCGGCATTGCCNAAAAAACTCACACTTTCTCTTCAGCAACAAAGCGGTCTCAGATGGGGCTGTGTCGTTTTACTTGAATCGGTTTGTGAGGGTCCGCGTTGCCAAGATGGCTTACGGCACGAAGTGCATCTGGCATTACGATCCCAATGATGAAGAGCATCAAAGCCGAAAGTCTACTATGATCGTGAACGCAGCGGGTGATAAGATGATCCCTGGACGTTTCGACACAATCATATCAAAGGTCGCAGAATTGCTATTCCCTTGATATTTTGTTTCAGGCCCTGATCATGTTAACTTCGCAGGGTCTAGCTGCTTCCGATGACGAAGACTTTAGCGCCCCCTTTTCCTGGACGGATAAATCGATAGAAGGATTCAGGTGTGTTACTAGCGAGATCTGGTGCTACACTGGGCAGGAGCATGAACCAAGATGGTTTGATAAGGACAATGGTAAGAGGGATATCTGTATATCTACATCTATATCGATTATCGCACCCACCGGCTACCACTCGCAGAGAACTATCGCAAGCTATGCAAAATTAGTGCAGATCTTTCCCATTTACCGACAACACACCTGATAAATCCACAAGGAGAAAAGTATTGGCGGGTCGACTACAAATTAGTCTTTCGCTTTACTACTGCAGAACTGAGCGCTCAGATAGCATGGATGGAAGAGGTGCGTCTACTCCTATTGATCCTCGGATCCATGCCCATTGTTGTATTCCTTTTTCCTACAGGGGGTTCAGAGAAAGCGAGTTGATCTGCTCGCACTTCGCTACTGATTATCATACTAATGTTTGATTAGAACACCTGCGACGATCATATACGATCCTAACGACATTTGAATGTAACCAATCGAGTCACAAGCCACATTATCCAACCTCGTAGTAATCTGTTTGGCGGGAGCGACAAACCATTCTTTTCCTACTCAAGCAGACTCGTCGATTTTGATCTTTCNAAAAAACGTCTCGAGGAATCGTGTGGTAAAAGTGCCGATCCACGTACTAAACGGGTCCTGGGGCTGACTCGAAAGTCAACGCCCAGAAACGAGTGATTTTCGAAGCAAGGCTGCCGCTTCATGCAGCAGAAACGATGAGCCATGTATCGGCCACTGCGTGGAGCACGTCGTAGCCAAGGGAAATCCGGCAGACGCAAGCTAGAACATTTCGCTGGGTCTCACACATGCCGCTCGCGCGGAGCGGTTAGTGCCTACGCGGGGTCTGTCCATAGGCTTGATGAGATGAGCCGTCAGTAACATGACTTCATAGTTTATTCGAGACTACCTACATGCTACACAATGAGGTATGATCGTTAGCAATGCAACGGGTCGACAAATTAAAAGATGGGTGAACCTACCACTTGGAAGAAGGAAGGGTCTATGATCGGTTCCGATACCGTGAATCCCACGTCCTAAACACGTCTACCATCAGCTGATCCATTGAAGGGATAGTGATAACAATGGTACCTTGAACTTGAGAGTAACTTGGCGCAACAAATTAAACAATGAATCCCCCGGCATCATCGTTGATGAATCAAGAAGCTTCACGGTCGCGTCATCATCACCGATGTCCACAGCTTGCACCCGTCTATCGCATCCCAAGCTAGCAATAAACGCACGTCAGTCACGAAAGCGTTAGCGAGATGGCTAAAGCTCACCACAGCACTCGCTCTAACCTCTGGCGTCCAAGCCGATCAGGGGGTATCACAATTTGTCCTTGACACAGAGGACACCGCAGGTTCGATTCCCTTCTTAACCTCCGTGTGAGGGTTGTGACGTTCATTGAGATTGTCGTACCACCCTCCACCTGATTGGCGATCAGTGAGGATGGAGACAAACGAGCGTCGCCAGTAGTTTTGTACTGAATAAGGGTCTTGATGTCCCTAGAGTCGTCCAGGGTTAGTTCGAAAAGGCCAGCATCGACGAAGGCTTTGAGAAGGTTGTGAAGCACGGGGTTGTAAGTGTATCGATTCAACAGCATCTGCCCCAGAAACTGGTATGGTTCAATGGATGAGTTCAAATAGCGTCGAAAAGGTGTTTACCATGTACTCACAACGATCGAGGTAAGATCAACCTTCAGGAACTGTTGCGGTGCCCCGAACGGGTCGATAAGCGTAATGGTTTCGACGAGGTTCGCTTCTCGTTTAATCAGAGACGCGACATTCCCTGGTACCTCTGAAAGTTGACGCTGAGTTTGAAGGTGAGATAAGGCCTAGGAATGAGAGGTGTTAGCGGTGCAGAATGGGACAGCAATCGGCTAAAGCAGACCGAGAATTCTACTAAGTATGAATCAACACGTCGAGTACATTACTGGATCGACGCAGCGACGGTTGAGTATCGGACACCGCCTCCCCGTACACTAGACTGGGAAAGTAGGCGCTGAAGGTCTCTCTCGGTTTTAGAGAGTTGACTATTTGAGAACCCCTTGAGAATATGTGCGTTTTCGGAGGAAGTGGGTACGCACAAGATTAGTTGAATGAGAGGCTCCGACGTGAAAGTATTTTACGCTTTGGAGAGTTGGGAGAGCAAAGACGCCAATTTATTCGTCAACTCTTCGATATCTTCCCTGTTCTGAAACCGTTGCTAAAAGAGAGACCATGAGAGATCACGCTTCGAGGCTTGATTTGGAGAACTACTAGTGGCGCACCTCGACAACTTTCAGCACTTTGAAGAGCGCTTCTAATGCACCTTTCAATGGCGTTCCAACGACTGGCAAAGTTTTGGCAACAGAAAACAAGACGTCAGAGACGGTTATAGCGTTCTGTAGGACTTTCCGTCCTCGAGTCGGCGCTCCTTCGAGGCTATCGTCCGTTGTCACCGCCCGAATCTCGTCAAAGAGAGTCGACATTGCTATCCCTGGTGCTCCAACCGCAACGGCATTTGACGTTGACGCTGATACCAGGGTTTGGAAGGGGTCCAAGGAAGCAGTTGAGGATCTCTTGTTGGTCTTGGAGCTGGTTGTTCTTCGCAGAGCGAAAACATCAGGAGAGCGAGACCCAGAGAAGAAATGGAAAATGGCTTTGAAGGAGTCTGAGCTCCCAGACGACATGATATCAGCCCGTACCTCACGTATTCGTAAACGATCTCACGCGGCATCCTCTCGAGGTGATAGTCGGAGGCTGCATAGCCTAGTTTGTACAGCATCGCCGACGCGATATTTGGCGTCACCCTCTGATCCAGACAACCCAGCACCGCCACCAGCATCTGGACTCTAAGATCATCAGTCAACTCGAGCTTAAGTATTGCATTTTGCTACTCGCTTGTTCCGGTTCCAGTCATTCTAGAGACTCGAGACTGCTCGAGCATATAGCCACCTTTCCTCGCGACGTGACTGGCGCGTCTTGTCTCCACTCCATCGCTGCCTCTCTCTCTATCTCCTTGGAGCATCTCAAGCAAATGCTAAGCAACTATTCTGAGACGGATGATTTCTCAGGTATGTAACAGTGACACGTCTCAGGATCGCTGTCTGGGTTGTTGACACCTCAGGCAGGAGCTGATCTGATTACGTGGACCTCTGGAAGGGTCCTTTTTTCACAAGTGCTAATACCCTTTGGAGGGTCTTCTGCCTAGGCAGCTTGCCCCTCCCATCCATAGGTAGACCAGGGGAGATCCCCAAAAAGGGCTCGCCGAACACAGACACAGCTCGAGCCACTGTCTCAATATCTGTCTTGTTTTGGTCCCTTCGATTTCTGTCCCTGTCAATTTCTGAGATCTTGGAGTATTTACTATGTTTTTTGTTATCCGTTTTGTTGTCGTTTGGAATATACCCAGTTTGTACTATTTTTTCGGCCTTGGGGAGGTCTCGGTGCCTTGGGGAGGTCTCGGGCAGTGTCAAGAATCAGGCATAAATCAAATTCCAAGAAAGCGTTTTTTATTTGCAAAGAAAAACAGATACAGGCTTCACAACATACAGTATACATGAGGGGACAGATTTCGGACCAGCGAAGGGGACAGAGATGAAGACGGCGCAAGAGAAAAAAGGACATGGAGGCAGCAACGACGAGATGGCATGGGGAAAAGTACAGCAACACAAAAGATCNAAAAAWTACGGCGATAAAAAGTAGAACGACAATGGGGAGGGCGATGAGGGTATAGCGCAAACAGAGACACGACGTCAAGGATACAAAGGCACCAACGCCTCCCTCGGAAAACAAACGCAACGACGAGCAATCCTCAATGCGAGCACTCATGCCCCGGACGACGACGACGATCTGTGGTTGCCCTGATTGCCACTTTGCTCCTGGGGGTGCACGGGATACAGGAAGTACCCTCTCTTGCGATCCCATCCCTGCATCAAGTATGTTCCGGGAGGGTAAGGCGTTGACGTAGGTGCGACTGGGCCTGCATGGTGGAAGTCTGTGCCCTGGTACTGCTGCACGGGCATTCCATGCTGCTGGAATGACGGAGCAGGGGTGTAGGCGGTGGTGGGATGGTTGAGGACAGGGTGCTGGACAAGTGTGGTACGAGCA
>JANBPK010000943.1:0-86861 GCA_027579435.1 Candolleomyces eurysporus
AACATTCTCGGTAGGATGGATTTTGTGAATTCGTTCATGTCCTGCACGGCGAGCAAAGGTCAGACGACTATCATCGCACCGTACGCCCTCGAGCATATCTCACCTTGACGACGAAGCAATCGCCTTGCGGACCCCACGAAACGACCGACTGGAAGTTGGGATCTTCAAGCATTCTAGTCGAAGCAGGCAGTTATCAGTCAATGAGTCCCAGAAGCCGAGACATGAGACACACTCACTTGTACAATTTCTTCACGAAATCGCTCGTCGAGGGCATAGGATCGTCATGATGATGAGACGCCGAACTCGAACCGGCCCCTACACCCTCCTTCGAGTCTCCTCTCGTGTTCATACTGGCGCTGGTCGGAGAGCCAAGCGTAGGTGTTGAATCAACCCGCTCGCGCTTAATAGCTGGGACGATATTCGGATACCCTCCTGCTGCTGCTGCTGAAGCTCTCGTCGTCCTCTTGCTATGAATAGGAGGCGACGAATGCGATTGTGGATGCGGGAAGGGGATTTGGGGTTGTTGCAGCTGTTGCTGCCAAGAAGCGTTGGTGGTGGTTGTGGGTGAAGATGCAGCCGGGTAAAGCTGACCGGCGCGCGTGTGCTGCTGCTGCTGCTGCAGTTGGTGCTGGTGGGAGGCTGAACTCGGTGAAGTCAGAGCAACACCAGCAGAGTTTGCGGTGTTGTAGTAGAGGTGGTGGTAGGAGGATCCAAGATGCTGCTGATGATTGGTAGAATCCGAAGAATCCATTTTCCGGTGCAGCCTAGTGCGGTTATTATATGACGAAATTCCGCGCGCCCAGTGAGAAACAACAAACGACACTGTGGTAAATGGCACAGAAGTGATGAAGGGCCGGTGTCAGTGCACGGTAACCCAAGGGGAGAAAGGGGATTCGAGACTGGGGCTAGGTCGTCGACGCTTCTGACGGAATTAAATATATAATCGGAAAGCGGAGACCAATTCTAACCTAGCAGGAGCGGGTGGAATGTGCGAGGGCTGTTGCCGTTGAAGGCACGCTGTGGAGACTCACTCCACGAGAAGAAGAAAGCGGGGTGAATATGACGATCTTCCTCCCCATCCTCCCATGCCCTCAGCTATAAAAACTGTATCTTCTACGATGAACCCTTGTTCGGTTCGACGGACAGCACCAATCCAAATTCACTCTCTTCACCAGGGATAAGTCCCGGTCCAGACCCACCACCAGCAATCCTTCGAAACCTCTTCGAAAATGCGCAAAATACTATGGGGTGTCTAGAACGCATGGTCTAAGACTCGTCGGCCCATGCTCTAGGCTCCACTGGAGCATGTCTGGAGCCTCGACCAACTCCGCTCAACCTTCCAACTCGGGCTATGCCGGCAGAGCGACCCCAAAATAGGGGCGTGGGATTTAATCACCGTTACCTCCGAGGCACAGGAACCGCTAGCGAGTTGTTCCGTCGGATCATTTGAGGTTCTTGGGTCCGATGAACGTGGCGGAATGGCTGTGTCCACTGAATGGCGTCGAGTTTCAAGGGGACGTGACTTGCTTTGTGAGGTCGAGGCTCGAGGTCTCTTTCCTTAAAGATAGGAATACAATTGAAAGAGAAGGATAAGCATGGTCACGACTATCTAGTTAACCGACATTAATATTGGTAACCTCGTCAGGCGTTTTGGTTGCCCTTGTTCTTGTCAGTACTAGTCAATCCACGTTTCTCCACGTACCTATCAATATGCAATGTGCAGATCTGAAGATGGCCAACTTCCAAAAATCATGATCTCATATAGTTCTGACAGCTTCGATTCAAGAAGTCACTGGCAATCCTATGTGACGGTGGCCATCTTCTGACCCTAAAACTAAGCGCCCAAATCTGAGCAGCCAGCTCGTGCACTCGCCATTTTCTCAGAGCACCGTCGCTTCGATGGTTCTGAACTGCCTTGAGCCAATACTGCAAATCCTCCATTTAATTCTCGCATAATGTACACAATTTGAAGCTCGAGCTTTAGGAACCCACGAACGCATAATTGGTTGAGATACCTCTCAGACCGGAGGATGGACTCCAACGCCCGGCAAGCCGCCACCACCACCATTGTATACCTTGACATCCCGCCCCATCTGCACGTCGGGATCACGGTCCGGAGGTTTGGGCTCGGGAGCTCGAGTATGGGTTTGAGTATAGTCTGGTTTGGGTTCCTTACCATCTACAGACGACGAAATAGGAAGTCAGACGACGTCCGAGGAAAAAAAAAACTAATTATCTGACCTTGGTGAGGATCCCGTCCAATCCCAAACGGCGATTTCCCCGTCCTCAACGAACCCGATACCGCGGTGGCGCTCATGGCACTGTGGGGCTCCAATGCCCGCATCCAAAGCTGCTTGTACCTCCTCATTCGGAGGAAAAGAAAGATGCAGAGAGCCAAGCACGCGCACAGTGCTACCCCAAAGACGATCGAGAGCACTTGCGTCGGCGTAGGGTTATCTATCGCGCTTGAAGAAGAAATCGAATCCGGACCCGAGACGTTATGCCCTCCAACAAGAAACCCGTCCAACACCAAGTAACTCCCACTCCCCGGTGCAGTATCATGCGTAATGACTAGTTTATGTTTCGACAAAGTCGGGCCAAGGACGGGTGAGGCCCATAGTGGTACGGCATACGTCGGTGGACTAGTTTGTGGAAGATGAACCATAGCAGCAGTAGGCGAGTTGTCGACTGTGAACAATACATCGAGCATTGCGTTGGTGGAGTTCGCAGCTGCTAGGGACAGGGTACCGATCACGGTGATCGAGTTACCTATGCAGTAGTTGTGAGTGGCGGAGGGTGGAACAGAAGGGAAAGGGAGCTGTGATTACGCAAGAGGAGGGATGATCAGCGATGTACAATGTAAGATCGTGCGTACCGTAGAAATCGACAGTAGCAGACGCTCCAGGTGAAGTCGTCCAAGTCGTCGTGTTAAGATATTCCCGACCTGGAGCCCCTCCCTGAGCCCATGTTCCTGAGTAGGTGATTGCTGGATGTCGGTCGTCGATTACTAGTACGGCCTCTGTTCCCTGAGCCATAGTAGAGAATGCAGCTAGGAATAAGGTTGCCAATTGCAGTGCGCAGAATGGAACGGTGAATAGACGTAAATGAGGTTATAAGCAGCGAAACTGAGAAGGCATTGACAGTCTTTATATATCAGTGGGCCCCAGAGCAGGCCGAAGCATTTAACGGACCAAGTGCCCAGACCAAGACACCGATTGACAGGAAGAATGAACGCGACTTTCCACTTTTCAGTGACAGCGGGCCCGAAGGAAGAGTCTCCAGCTCTAGAATAGAGGCGCCCAGATTGACTGAATGATGACAGAAAGCGGCTAGACTAGACACTGGCTGCCCCAGGGGTACGCAGTCCGCTGCTGGCACCGAACCGAGTTTGGAGGTCAAAATGCCTCTAGAGGGATACTCCCGGAAGTGTCCTAAACAACTTGATAGCACCTTGACGGTCAGAGTAAGGCAAAATAATGGTAGCACCGAAGCTCGGACTTGTCAAGGAACCTGCGCTGCTTTCGTGCTTAGAAGTTGAGCACACCAGACTGCAACGGACGAGCAAGGGATGAGGAGCTTGGCCGTCCGTCATTGGGCTAGCACAGAATCATTTTTCAAGGATCAGAGAGCGAAGAGTAAGGCAAGAGCACATGGTGCGCAAGTATATCCTGTACAGATGGGCCAAGCTGGCGTGTTGGTTTCGGAGAGGTACCTTCATTGAAGTGAGCAGCAGAGTCTCCGAACGGCGGAAATTAACGGCGGCTATGCTGTTGATGCGTATCACATCATCGGCCTCTTTGAATTTCCCAAGTTGAGCACTTTCTTCGTCAATCCCGCACCAACGCCGGTGGTTCCGACCTGCAGTCAGCTCTGGCTGGCCTTCCGATGTATAAGTAAGTATCAGAAAATTTCTGATGCTCATTGTCAAGAATGTCAATGTACGTCAGGCCAGACAACCGTCGCCGCCACACCGCGCTGTATGCTGGTTACCAATAACAAGCATTCGGTTGGCCGGTGGGAAGCTATCATTCATAGTGCAAGGGTCCTTCGCTATTGAACAGGTTCTGTCAACCACTCGGGGTTCGCGAGATCATGATGATGGCCAAGAAAGCCACGACGGTCGTGCTTCTCAACTCAAATACATATACCACACTTCTCTCTAGCCCCGGAAGCGATTGACTTCTTTGCACCCCTTCTGGTTCCGCCCACAAGCCCACACGCGCACACACGCACATAACAAGGCGGGCAAAGCGGCCAACCCGCAAATTCCACTCTTCTTCCCTTTCCTTTATCCCTTGCGCTCGTTTTGAGACGAGACGATGGCGTCTTCGAATGCACTCTCGGTGACGATCCTCGGAAGCCCAGGCCGCTCGCTCGCCCTCGCTCTCGTAGCGAGCTGGTGCCTGCGGACCCTCGCCTACCTCATTCGCGTCCGAAAGCTCCCTCCTGGTCCTCGGAAGCACGTTATCATGGATAACCGGGGTGACATGCCGTATCCCATGAAGGAGGGAACTTGGAGATCCTTCGACTACTGGCATACAAAGTTCGGTTCTGTGATTTCGTTCTATCTGGGGAGGAAACTCGTTATCTGTGAGTCGTCACTCGAAAGTCGAATACCTAGGTTGGGACCGGTCGTACAGGAGGGAAGGCTAATAATGGTCATTGGTCGGGTTTATAGCGCTCGGAACGATTCAAGCCGCGACAGACTTGTTCGAGAAGAAGGGTAGCATCTATTCGAGTCGGCCTCGGAACATCGTCGCGGGCGAGATTTTGTGCAGGAATATGAGAGGACTGGGGATGCCGTATGGGCAGAGGTGGAGAAATTGGCGGTCGGTGAGCACCCAATACTTTCTATAACTTTTGATGGTTCCTTTCTTACCTCATACTTCCTCTAGCTCATGCATGCGAGTATGAGCGTCGAAGCATCGTCCCAATATAAGCCTTTGCAAGACTCGGAGAGCAAGTTGCTTCTGAGGGATCTTTTGCAGCATCAGAATGAGCCGAAGTCGCTCCCCGGCTTCATTCGTCGGTGAGTCTGTCTTCCAATGTTTTCCCTCTCACTTGCCGACCGGAAAATGGATTCGACAGGTATACTGTCTCGGTGGTCACGGTCGTCTCCTACGGACGCCGAATCAAGTCTTTGGATGATCACTTGGCGGTGGCTCAGCATAAGATTGACGAGTGTACGCGTCTCCCCTTCCCCGTCGACCAAACGACTGACTTGTAGGACCCTGTTTAGATTACATTCGCGCTAAGTGAGTTGGGCCTCGTATTCGAGTATAATGGAGTTGATACTCAGCCTTTCTCTCTTCCATCCAGTGTACCCGGTCGCTACCTCGTCGAAATAGTGAGCTTTCACTCTTCATATTACACAAGCTCTGTTGATCTCAATCCACTACGCAGTTCCCAATCCTCACTTGGCTTCCCGTAAGTTCCAGTGATCTCCAAAAGTTATCTTTACGAACAAAGGAGACCTTTTAATCAGAAACCTCTTCAATGGTGGCGCCGAGAACCAGAAGAACATTTCGCCCACGACTCAAAACTTCTTCTTGGACTTGCGAACGAGGTGAAAGAGCGCATGAAGAAAGGCATTGCGTACCCCTCCACTGCTACTCGGGCATTGGAAAAACAAGGTGCTTTCGGCCTCAATGATTTAGAGACTGCGTATGCGTTGTCGTCGCCGTTCGGTGCTGGGTCAGGAACTGTGAGTGTAGAGAGCTCTCTTCCGAAGCAAAACAGCACTCATTATGACCTCGGTAGACACTCTCGACTATCGATTTCTTCCTCGGTGAGTGTGGCTCTATACCGGTCACTTGTCAACACCCGAGCTCTGAGCTATGTTCCGAAATGCAGTGGCCATGCTTCACTACCCACAGGTGATGAAGAAAGCACAAGAGGAGCTTGATAGTGTGGTTGGCCGTGACCGACTTCCTGAGTATGATGATGCTGCGTCTTTGCCTTACTTGCAAGCTTTGATCAAGGAAACGATGAGGTACGTCCTCTCTTTCTTTCTTTGCTTTCCTGGACCATTCAAAGCTTAACCTCTCCCTCAGGTGGAGGCCCATTGCGCCTATAGCTGTTCCTCACAGCGTCATTGCGGACGATACGTACGAAGGCAAGTTCATCCCAGCTGGGACGACCGTGCTGGCCAACCTCTTGTACGTGAAATTCTCACTTTTGATCAGACTTCTCGCATTAAATTGCTGACGGTCATACAGCTCGATGAGTCAGAACGAAGAAGTACATTACAACCTCTCCTAACAGACCAATAAACTGACCCTCTTCGCCGAAACAGATGTTCCCCGAACCTAACAAATTCCGACCGGAGCGGTACCTCGAAAATCCTTCTCTCCCACACAACTTTGTCTTCGGCTTCGGACGGCGTATCTGTCCTGGTATGCACGTCGCCCACAATTCATTGTTTATCCTTATCTCCAGGTCCGTATACCCGCTCCTGCCTCTCCAAATCCGAATCCAAATTGACGTTCTGACCACGAAATCTTCGAATCTTGGTACTTAGGATTCTCTGGGCGTTTGACGTCCTCCCAATAACACCAGACGCCAAACTCCCGAACCCTGACAAGACTGAGGGTGGGATCGTCATCAGGCCTGCGGAATTGGAGTATCGGTTAGTAGCACGAAGTAAAGGGGCCGACGCTATTATTTTGGCGGAAGCTGGCAAGGCGGATGTTCAGCTGGCCGCGTATGATTAAATCTAACGCAGTTTGTTGGTCGCTTCCTTTCAGTATCTAAGACCGGCTGAGCTTATTGGAATATGAAAGTAGATAAGGCGTACTGTTTTTATAATTCGAAAGTGCGACTCTTAATTTAGTGGCGTCTCTTCTCTCGCGCGTGTGTGAGATAATTCCCTGGCAGGTTTGTTAGACTGCGATAGTTGTACATGTGCATGAAGTAGATGAGACGTGGGGTAATAGTTAAGTAACGAAGATCTTCCTGTTTGGGTATGGCGGTTCGAGAATTGTTCATCTTGGATCCTACTATTTTCGCAATAATCGAAGGGCATTTCGCAAAGCAGGGGCTACTGAGGAGCGTGTCACTGGGCGGCCATGGACGACACTCGAGGTCATAGTGCGACTGAGTACGCGAACGGTTGATCAACAACGGGGTTAACATGGTGAGCGCTGACAGTGCGTACCTTTGCTGTTGGTTTCGGAGCGCTAGCCTTCGCGCAATGCGATCGGGAAAGGGACCCCTGTAAACGTCAAAGCATTATTAGGCCACCTCTCAAAATGGAGGACACAAGATACCTTTCCACTAAGCCTATGGGAAGAGGTTTGGTAGAGACTTTGCCGTTTCCGGAGAAGATTCAGATGATATAATAGCGTATACGACATAAGGCGACAGACCCGAGCTTCTGGAGCACCTCACGGCGGTTCTTTATCTCAAAAACCCAATCTTCTTTGACCCCCAGCAAAAAGCGTTCCAGATAACGCCTGTTCTCTTCCTTCAGACCGTCGATTACCGAGCGACATTCTGGCTCCAGCTGTCCATCGTCGAGGACCCGAGGCAGGTTTCGAAGCGTATACAACGTGATGTATGAGATATAAACCACCAGCGTCGAGTGGAGCTTTCGATGCACGTAACCCAGGGGTGGGTCCAGGAGCGTCGTAATGAGAGAATCGAGGAATGCGGTGCGTGTTGCGCAGCGGACATCCGTTGGAATACCTTCGAGCGTCATAGATAGTGTGAGGTCGGAGACGTCGAACTGAAAATATGAAGCAGGGTGTATGGCGATACTAGGAGGGGTATGCTCGTCGACGATAGTATTATCAGTAGGTGGCACAAAGTCCGAAAACAATGATTGAGGGAAGGAGGTTGGTTGGTCGGGGTCTAGCAGGTGGTGCTCGCGCGTTTATTTTGGAGCCTCTGAGAGGCTTCGATACGGAAGGTCTCCACAGATCGTATCAGCTGCCTCCTTGACCAGATGATCGGGAACTAGTAGTTGCAGCATGAATAGACCAGTCAGCACGGCGTGGGCGAATGCAAGGCCATCCTCTGCCCAGACAATCGACGGTATAGGCTTGGAAGAGAGACATGCCGCCGCTTCGAGTCGTTTCTGTTGCTGACGGACAACATACATGCTCTTCTCATAGAACTGGACCATACGGGCTAGTCGTCCTGAACTTGAAGCTTTTAAGAAGCTTCAGGGCGCATCATTATCACGTGTGTTACACGTCTGCGGAAACCATCACTCGCCGATGCAGGTCCCGTTAATCTCGTACCCGTCCAAGCAACAACCATCGAGTGGCCTTTGCAAGGTGCCTTGACGCGCAAGAGAAAGGCCAAGAGCGATGGCAATTGACGCCAATGGCGCGGTGATGCATCTCGAGGACCACCCTGTCGTCACGCAATTGAACAGCCTGAAAGCAGCGTTCGACCGCGTCCAGGTGAGTGGGGTTTGAAGATTATACTCGACCTTTACGATTCATTGGAGGCTGTATTCTACCTTTACAATTTTATATAAAATTCAACCTTATCTTTAGTAAGAATGAACGAACCCTTTGCTGAAATTCAGATCCAACTCTGTAGGATGAGCTTCACCGAAATTCGGTGAAATTGCAGTCGCACTATTTCAAGACGTCCAACGAGCACGACAGGATACAGCATCTCGAGCAAGAGAACAAGGCTTTGAAAGATGAGCTGGAGATCCTACGACAGACTCCTCATCCTGACACCTTGCCCCAATCCCACCCCGCGGTACCTCAGGTCCAACAACTTACCCTTTCCCTTCGAAAACTCTCGGACCAACTTTCCTCAACGGAAGAGATCTTGCTTCAGCGTACCAATGAATTGGTGAACGCGAAAAGCGACACCGTGAAAGCCAAGCTGAGCGAAGAGAAGGCCTATGAACTAGCTGCGCGTATTCGAGGACGGGAGCAGGCGTCAAAAGAGCGTGAGCGGGAGTTGGAGTGGAAGCTACGGAGTCTGGAGGAGCAAGGGAAGATGTCGGATGTCGCTATGAAGGAGTACGCGAGCCTTGTCAGGAGTCTAGAGGCGAAGATGGGGAAAGGGAGGCCCTCGACGTCGTCCTCGGGATCCAGGAACTCGTCTTCGACTGCCAATGCGCCTACTCTCGAAGCGTCCTTTGCGGAGGGCAAACGGAACCTCAAACGCCTCATGGACGATATGCATGGCGAGATTGGTGCTCTCCATGCCCGGGTCGAAGAGCTCCAATCCGAGAAGGAGGGCATGGTCTCCGAATTGGATGCCCAGGCCAAGTCATGCGAAGCAGATCGTCTCGCTCAAAGTCAAGCTCAATTCGAGCTTGACAAACTCAAGGTGGATGACAACACGGCTACTAAGATGGTCGCTCGGTACATGTACGTACATATCCTTCATTCAATCTCGACAATATTGACATTTTTACCTCCAGGAAATTCTCTCAACTCCAAACCGACACCCTCCAAACGACGATATCGACCCTCAAATCCCGGCATGCAGCCTCCATCGACTCGCTATCCTCCCAACTCTACACTCTCTCAAACCAACTCCAAGCCTCTCAAGCCACTTTGGAGCGCTTCCAAACAGCCTTGGATGAACTCGGCGGAGATATCATGCGAGAGTCTTTCGGGAGGAGGAACGAGGTGGCATTGAGGATCAAGATGGCTGGAAGGGAGGAGAGGCTGAGTGAGGAGTTGGGGAGGTGGGCTCGAAAGGCGGAGGAGAGGAGGGCGGACGACGGGATACTTGATGAGATGATACAAGGGGCTAAAGCTATTCTATCGTCTCTTGACGGCCCCCATACCCTTCCCCTCCTCTTCCTTCCCGGCGACGCGGCGTCCTCAGAACCTAGCAATCCAACCCAACTCACCGGGACACTTGGCCGTCTAGTGACCGCTCAATACCTCGTCGACCAGTTAAAGGACGAGCTGCAGTACGAGCTGTCGTGCAAACTCCGTTTACGAAGACTTGTGGCCGAGTTGGGGGGCGATGTTTCGTTGGATGATGAGTTTTTGCCGGAGGATGTGTGGGTACCGCCTGAGGGTTGGATGAGCGAGGTGCCTCGACCTAGCGATCGTGCTCCTTCCCCAGCTAATACTACGACGACGACGGCTGTGGCAACGGCTACTGCTCCTTCTACGGCTGCGACTGCGACGACGGGTTCGACTAAGACTGCGACTCTTACGACTGCCACTACCTCTCCGGTTCCGGTAACGACGCCCTCACCAGAAGCAACCACGACGCTTTCGCCGAAAGCTCAACAGGCTGCAAACAGTCTGCTGCTCGAGCTTGAAGCGCTCGAGTTGGAAGTTACCCATGTAGATGTGGGACGCGGAGTCTCACCTTCACCCGCACCGCTAGCGCCACCTTCTGACGGTGCAGCTCCTCTCCCTGCCCGTGATGTCGATGGAGACGAAGATAAAAAATGTTGGCATTGATGAAGAGGGAGACAGAGAAGATGGGGAACTAGAATCAAATGCTAACGCTAGAACGCCTAGGGTGGAATCATCGATATCGCTCGGGTTGAGTCCTTCTAAGCCCGAGCCTGGTGTTTTGGAATATAGGGAAGAGGATGAGAAGGAAGGGAAGGGTGTGGGTAGTGGGGAGCAGACGGTGGTGTTGGAGGAGGAAGAGGAGGAAGGAAAGAAGGAAGAGGAGGATATAGCGCCTAAGGACGCAGCACCGTCACCTGTCGACGACGACGAGGGCTCCATACCTGTCCCTGTCCCTGTCATCACCGACACGTCTGTGGTCGCAGGTAGTGCCGAGGAAGAGCAGGACGAAGAAGATGGAGACGACATAGGGGGCGACAAAGCAGCCTCACAGTCATCGGCAGGAATGTTGACTCCTCTCGCCAATTCCATCCCGCTCGTCTCAATTTCTCAGCCTGATTCCTTCGACGATCGGCTCGATGATCCTGTCACTGGTCTTGTTCCTCAATCGGCTCCGGCCGTGTTACACTCAACTCGTAGTGTCTCACCACCCAGTCAACCTGTGGTCGACTCGGTGCACTCGACCTCTTCATCGACCTCAACACCGGCTTTGGCATCGTCAACATCGACTGAAATAGCAGCACCAGAGACCTCAGAAATCGAATCAACGCCATTCACCCATCCTCTCCTACCTGAACTCGCCAAGACCGCTCGTCGGTACGACGACCTCCAACGGTCATTCAAGGACTGTCATCTCAGTCTCCAGTCGCTCAAGTCTTCTATCACCACTGCCAGCGCGAACGCGATTCCGCGAGAAATCCTCGAAGCGATCCTTGAGCGGCTGAACGACTTCGTCGAAGACGCTCGAGTGGAGTTGGAAATTAGGAAGAGCGACGAGGCAGTTTTGTGTAAAGGCTACGAGACATTGTTGAGTGTGCCTGGGGCGTTGGAGGGGTATTCCTCTGCTTTACCAGGATCAGCTTTGTCGTCTTCTGGATTTGGGCTTGGGTTGATGTCGCCACCTGCATCGGCATCAGGCTCATTGTCGGCTTCGGTCTCGAGNTTTTTTCTCGCCGCTGAGGAGTGCGCCTGCGCAAGTTTTCAGGAGCCAAACGCCGACGAACGGCCATGCAAACAGGAATGGGAACGGGTCAGCGATGGGGCTGGGAGATGTCGAGGATCAGATCCAGGCTTTCATAGATGGAACGGAGCCTTCTATTGTGAAAGCTATGGAAGGGTTTAGGAGGAAGTTGGGAGATGTCGAACATGATATCGCAGCTTTGAAGATGGCTGTAGACCAAGACTCGAGCTCTTCCCCGCTGTCGCCCTCATCGCCGCTGTCTGAAGAGAACGCCCAACCTCAATCCCAATCTGCATCGCAGGAATCGAAATTCCAGTCGGAGTCTGGCTTATTATCCCCAACCCCTCGGTATCCTAATGCCGCTTCCACCACAAATATTTCCTCGTCGTCTTCATGGACCTCATGGCTCAGAAATCCAGTTGCCAACGCCTCCTCTTCGTCGCTTGTATCATCACAAGCGCCACTACAGCCACCACAGCCGCCAGCCTCGCCGAATTCGACCTTCGGAAGCGTAATGACCAGTCCTCGGTTGAGACACTCACCTTCATTGGGAAGTACGCTGAGGAAACCGCATAGCCAAGCTGATCTCCGTGGTCAGGCCTCTGCGAAAGGTATATCTTCCAGCGGAGGAGAGGACCTCCTGTCAGGTCTAAACTTCCGGATCCCTATGCCCAAATTCGCTTCACCCAACTCTTCCTCCGCCTCTTCATCCACCACCACGACCCTTAAACAGGAGTTCAACGGAGGAATCGGGGCAGCACCCATCGGAGCCAGGACCAGGACGGTTAGTACGACGATGTACATGCTGGGGCTTGGTGCGAGTAGTTCTTCGGGGCTGGGGGGACGACCACGCCTTGTTAGCAGTTCGATGGGGATGCCAGGGAGGGTTGGTGGGTCCCCTGTTGGGTCAGCGTCACCTTTGGCTGGTTCGCGGCTATCAAGGTCAGGGTTGAGTGGAAGTGGCAGTAGTGTGATTGCAAGGACGGGTTCTCCGTTTGCTGGTAGCAGTCGGAATAGTTCTGGGCCCATTGCTTCGACTGTGAGTGGAACCGGGGGACCGACAGCTGGAGAGAGGACAAAAAGGAACCCCCAGTACGAGCGGGATATTGATGGAGATACGGATTTGGAGAGTGAATTTGAGACGGACGCCGAGAGTGAGACCGAGACCGAGACCGAGGGTGGGAGTGATAGCGAGCTAGAGTAGGCATGAATGTAATGCAGTCGAAGGACGATGGAACTCAAATCGTTGAACTTGTGGTCGACGGTATTAGACTGAATACCTGCCCCTCACCATTTCCGGGATATACCCAATGAACGTAGGAGAGTTTTTACAGCGATGTAATTGTATGTGATTCTTCAGATCATGGATTATTAACCAATGAAAAAATTGCATCCCTTTGAGCCGACTCAAACGATTGACCTTCGTCGTGTGTGATTTCCTCAGCTGTGATTTTCTCAAAAGGTGAAAAACTCGGGACGACAAGAGTAAATTATCACAACAACTGTTGGAGCCCGACGTGCTCACGGGTATGCTTCATCAGGCTTCTCATTCATTGGGTTCTTTCAAAGTCGATGCAACCGATGATCAAGAGGTAGTTCATAGCGAAATAGCAAGTACATGTATGCAGGAGAGATACGGGAGATGCGGTCCATGCAATGAGAGGAAAAGCAGAATACAAAGTACAGATGGGATAGCAACTTGTCTAGATATGAAAAGCAGGTATAAAGGAGTGGAAGTGGTAAGGTTTGTGGTGGCTGATAATATAAAAATGGGTGCCCTGCGAGACCCGCTTTACCTTACGTAGCGGGATAGGTTTCGGAGCGGCCAACGGGTGGTCTGAGCCCACTACCGATCGCTTTGCTCGGCATTCAAAGTCTCCAGCCCCGTCAAGCAATGTAAGACTTTGAACTACTTCGATCAGTTGTTGCACCTCTTGATCAAAACTATAAAACAGCAAAATTTCAGCGCCAGCTGGATTTCGCAGTCCTGACACAACTTGTTTTTTAGAATACTCATCGATTGGTGAAACGAAGGTAGAACACCCAGCCCGTAAAACGGTTCGATTGTCTGAAACATCTGCAAAGCGAAGTGTGAGAAAATGTGTGACCGTGACGGCCTCAGAAGAAGATAAATTTGTGGCACTACCAATAAAGCCCGTTGAAATGGAGCCTATCATGGAGATTCACGGCGATGACCCAGTCAAGGACCAATAAAAACGTCTAGAAGCAGCAACTTATCTCTCTACGCATGGGATACCTGCCGTCGTGTGGGGCACGGATGCCACCATCTTGCTTGCACCTAATTCTCGGTCGACGTTCACCTCGGTGCAGAGCCTTCTCGTACCCGACTATCTGGTGCAAGCTGCGGCCGAAACGATTTGTCGCGGTCTTCCGTATGCTCTTTCTGAATCTCCAGAGAGAATACGAGAGTATCGTCGCATAGACCCTGACCAACCAACCTGTTACCCTCAATCGTCATTTCTAACCTCCATNCCCCCCGGTGGAAGAAATCACCCCCTGGTCGATGATGATTCACCCTGCTTCATACTTTCAATTTGATATTCTTGATGGCACAAAATCTTTTCTTCTGGAAGTTGCTCCCGAAGTCCGTTGTCCAACCCGCACCGCTTTCGTCGACTCTATCATGACCACCGCCTTGGATCCACCTCTTGGCTACATGCATAGATGATTCCACGGCTCCCTTATGGTCTATTTGGCCTACATAATGGAGGACACCCTTCGCAGTGAGCCTCGTGTTCTCGCTGACGGTCAACTGGAGCCGGAATCCCGTTCACTGGTCGACAGTCTCAAGGAAGAAAACAGGCACTATCTTCAAGGCTGGTTGCGGGGAAGCAGAGAAAGCTGGGACGATGAGGTCAGAAAGCGGCCAGAAGTCCTTCAAAAACTCGAGTATGTCTTTTTTTCATGTCTGCCGGGTGTAGACTGCCTGACCTCTTTCTATAGAATTGACAAACTTGCCTTCAAGAAATATCTTCTCATAGGCCTGTCGGAAAGGTATTGCCTAGTTCTCTTCACATTCCAAGGTGTTCTCCAATTAATGCTCTGGCTTTTAATAGGGTCCCTTTTCCCGACCGGATTGCGCCAAGACTAGCAATTCGAAATCAACAGAAGAAGTGAGTAATTCAGCAAATATCGCCGTTGACCTTGTTATTGACGATGTGTGGACAGTCTTAGTCGAACTCTGAACTCGAGCGCCGTCCATGGCAGGTCAGTGGCATGCCCTCAAGTTGCCCTTGCCTTGCGGAATGCGCTTCGATTTTTGCGAAGGTAGTCGGAAATCTGATATGTATAAATACATCTTGCACGTCTCGAACGAGAACCATCCGGCCTCGCGCCGGATGGTTCCTCGCCCACTAATGATGTCCTAAGCTCTTGTCGTCCTCGTCTATTCATTGGATCAAGTGAAAGGCACAGTTCATCATAAGTTAACATCACTCACCGTTTTCAACAAATAGGATTCCATATATCTCAGATATTGCTAAAAATATTCACTCTGAAAAAAAAACAAAAAACGAGTCNAAAATGCCTCGGGCATGTGCCGCGCAGTGCGTCGGCCCGCTTTCACCAAGTTCTGGGATGTAAACGTGGGCAACGCACACGAGGAACATGCCCGCTACTCCCGGCGACCACAGACAAGCCCTTGTTCGAAAAATATCCTGGTCCGTGCGCTGGCTGGCTCTGGTTGTTTTCGCCACGGCATAGCTCGGATAGTGGACTCACGACGGCAAGCTTCTCAAAGACCGATCTTCGTTGCACCTACCAACACGAATCCCCGTTTGTGGACAAGCCGGCTCATCGAACTAATATGTTTCTGAACCGGAGGGATTCATTCCTCTGGTTGTATTTAAAAATAAGCAAGTCTGTCCTACCAGGCGAGGGACGCGCTACGGTGCGACGGTGCTCTCGACGTCAGAAGCCGGACGAACATTTGATCGGAATATCGTGCACGGTGTCGATGTGTCCAGCTTCGGATCGCATGACGCTGTATGCATACATCAACATCAAGTCTGTACGCTTGGTGTGGCCAGATTTTGCTCTTGCTCAGGACCCGCTCCGGTAACCATTAACAAATTTTTCTTTTCCAATAGAAACTTGACTCAACGAATTGGTGCGCGGTGAACTTAGCTTAAGCCTTGGGTGCATCTACTGTGGTCCTAGCAAAAACGCCATTTAATGGTAGTGCCAAGTTCAGTTGTCAGCAAGAGATCGCACTTGCAGCAAGTGGCCGATGCTGGGCACGGCAAGTGCCAAGGCATTCAGCATGGTTCTTGGAGTGGCTGTCTCCTTGTCTGCCATCCTCTTACACTGGACTAGTGTGATAACTTCATCCATCAAACCCAAAAGGCTACTATTCAGAGCCGAAGACAGCCGTGAACCCATGCTCGCAGTACCTGCACTGCTACGATGGCGGCGAGGCGGCGAATCAAATAGATGCAACGAGTGATATACTGGTGACAGGCCACCCTGCCGCAAAGACAAACGTGGCGGAGTTCTGTCAAGCATGATCGCAAGTTCCAATGCTTAAGCCATGCCGGTCGTTGGGAAAGGAACGTTCTCCTGTCTGAGGATGCACGTCTTTCAGCCTGAAACACGTGCGACAATCTAGATGTGGAGCTGGAATGTCGACCGTACTATAATTTGCTTGTACTGCAGTATAGAAGCCCAGGACATCGGCGTTCGGGAACTGGACCCGGTGTACAGTAACATATAGCTGTAGGCAAGACTGTGGCAGAGCAAGCCGGATGTCGCTTACTTATCCCCTGCAGCGGATCACAGGAATAGCCTGTTAGACTATATTTTTCTTTTCTTATATCGCTTTACTCTCCATTACTATATATTTCTGGATGCTCTCATCGATACTCCTATTCTCGTTTCATATCGCACCTGTTATGTTTATTTGGACCTGTCTCTGTCAGCCGATCACCTAGTATATAATCTCGCCGCCTCGGTTAGCTGCCCCTCAGATCTTTCTTATCATCTGAGGGTGTAGGATGAACTATGGCTACGGAGACAAAGGTAGACACTTTGCCTTGAACCAGTCGACTTGGAGGCCCATAGGTCTCCCTCAGAGATGCGATGCGCCAGGGCGCCAGCGACGACGATATCACCAAAATCATTCAAAGAGCGGTCCATGAAATCATCAAAGGATCTTTGCAGGCTTGTTGGATTAATCTTAACATGTGCGCCTCTCCTCAAAATGTTGTGACTGTTGTTGAACGAGGTGAGTCAATTGTTGGAGGTCTTGACAGAGTTTCCCTAATCGATTTGCGTAGGTGACACTTGATGTTCATTAAGAAGGCAGGAAATCGACGCATGATGCAAATGATCTGAAGACACTATGTCGTTCACGCTGCCATAAGAAGGCAATTGAATCGTGTACTGTCATCTTTGTAACTGGGTATCGGTATTTTGTCTTTTGTCATCCGCTAACATCTGGATTATCACTTCCTCCTTCAATAAGGCCAGTGGAACTCACTGTGCAGACACAGAGAACCGATCGACTTGAATATCTCATTGTCGAATTCAGAAATATGACCCCATCTTCAACAATGCAACAATGAATAACCTAGGGTGAACATCTCCTTTCAAAGGCAAGGTTTACGTAGAAACAGGCATCAAGGAAAGTGTCGCGAAGACAGCTAGCCTTTCTCCACACAAAGGGGTACCTTCCAGCTGCAGGATCACTCATGCCTTCCAGTGATAACTGAAATGACAGACCTCGACCTCTTATTCTTTTCCACAACTTGCAAGCCCTACATTCAGTGATTTACATTAATACTTCGTCAAGACTCGAACGAAAATTAGCATGAGTGTACTCACAGCACCAAGTGAGCTGCTTCCTCTATCTCCTCCTTGCGAACCGTAATGGGACTCAGGGTCAATAGAAGACGAATCAGAACCTGCTATTCTCGCCCCACTCGCCCCTGCCTGCAGAGATACGCCTGGAGTACTGAATATCGTATCCAGCACGGGCGTCGTGTTGGTTCGATCTGTGGTTTCACCCATGGCATTGATATCTTGGGCAGCTCTTCCGACAGTCTCTTGGTACAAAATGAACGTCGAGGCTAGGCCCTAACATATCAACATGATTCAGGGACTAGCACTTAGAATAACCTTGGAGACCTACGGCCAATTGCGGTAGGAAAGAGCGCATAATGCGCTAGGAAACGGTCTTCAGTACCAGCCAGAAATGTATGCAATTCGGAGCAGACTTACGATGCGAAATTGGATATAGATCAACAGAAATATAGTGAAAGTAAACCCGCCATCAACGCTACGTACGCGGCCCGGGAAAGCTCAAGTCAGAAACATCGTCATTTTCAACAAATTTGGGACGTACAACGCGCCAAGACAGGTGTACTCCCGGGGTCTGAAATGGGGACCGTACAACTTCTTCAGACTTCTCGACAACCAGTACGTCCTTCCAGCTGTGGACGAGAACATATCGAAGTCAGCACGATGAGCTGCAAATGGCTGTCACCCCGTACGCACCGATCACTCCCGAAAGGGTGACCATGAAAGCTAATCTAAGCCTCCTGTATATATCGACCGAGAATTCTAGGGATCCGATCCCTCGCCAGTAGAAGGTGAGGAAACCGTATACTATATCGATGTCAGGCCTGTATCGAAAAAATCGAGAACAGAGCGTGGACAACGTACTAGTCATGCAACACACAGCCAACCAAGCCACGGCAGCGACGTATGACATCCTATTCCACAGTCGAAGGAACCTCCAGACCTAGGCAAGATAGCGTTAACGTGAACTTGTATTTTTGAACAAGTAGACTCACCACTAGACACTGAGTGGCAGCTCTTCAAGCCAAACAAAGACCAACACCGTCAAGTACAACTATGAAAAAGTAGCAGATTTGGATACGCACGTGGCAATCAAACCGAGTGACAAGCGAATACTGAGTAAACTATCGGGATATCCCATCATTTCATCGTCTCCATCGGTAGCCCCTACGACAACGACGACAATATCAAACACAGACGCAGCGCTCGCCGTCGAGTACACGAACAAATTGAGCATGAACAGGATTCGGGCGTGAGCTGGCTTCAGGATAACTGTAAAACCTACAGACGCCATGAACATTCCGGTGTAGAACCCTATATCAAAGGTCAATTTCCAGGAAGCGTAATAGCCATCAACCAGCAGAGAGTGTGAGTGGTACGCAAACCTTGCAAGATACACTGGACCTTCAATGAGTTTCACACATTGCAACAATATAGCATCAGACCATATTTTAACTGTAGAATGAAAACAATGAAAGCGACCTACCAGGGTCGAAGCCAGGATAGTTTTCTGCTTGAAGTCGTTTACTGCCATTCCGGCCCCCGATATGGATCGTCAAACGAGAGCTTGGACGCCACAAAGTCGTATCAAATCAATATACAGGCACAGGTCTATCACGAGTGGCACGTAGATCAGCGAGGAGGACTCAAGGAGCGCTGGTGGGGCCAAGTGGGCAAGACGCAAACCGGCGAAAAATCGATGCAACTCACCGTATATATATCGTTAGCTAGACGCACATTGCGGATCGAGGTCCGAGGGAAGCGAGAGTGATCAATCAGACGAGTTACAGACACGCGCCCATGAGCATTGAAATTAATAACACAGGGTCAAGGCTCAGTGCATAATCACAGCACGTAGACCTGCAGGCCAGCTCGGATTGATGGATGCCTCGGTTCTCAGTTGAGGACTCTGGCTTCTCCCTGGGGGGAGTACGACATCTCAGTTCAACGATCCATTCTGGATAAATGCAACCAGACCAGAAAGGCAAAGGCAGGACAGATGCTCAAATCAAACGGCGAGGCACCGAATGGATCGGAGACATCGTGCCGGTCAATGTAAAACACAATTCAAAAGGAAAAATACGACCCCTTCCCACTGAAATTGCCTATTTAGCAAGCAAGCGGCACGAGTTGCGGGAGCTAGATTACAATTCCAAAATTTTCCCGATGACCCTGCAAGTTCATAAATGACTGTCATTCGACTCCGTGTTTGCTGCCAGTAGTCAACTCCGTCAAAATAGGCAATAAAACAGAAACCTGATCACAAACTCGGGATCTCAGTCTTCGCTACAAAGCGGCTCCCAGGTACCTGAAGGTTTTTGTTCTCCGTCGCAGGGCTTGCTCCTCCCTAGCACTGGAGGGGGCCTCTAGGCAACACCAAACGCCAGTCAGTGGGAAAGACAGGAAGTCTGGCGTACTGCGTTGCGGGCAACCGGATAACACAGTGGAATCGTCTGAATCTAGACAATCCGAGTGTACAGATCGCCATCCAGGGGATGCTAGCTCGACGGCGCAGCGGCCACATTGTGAATCTATTTACCGAACATCCTCCGGAACGTCGCAGCGAATGAACGCAAGGCAGCTGAACCACAAGTGACAACTGGGGAAAGACACCAGAGGGTCCAGGCTTGCTGTACTCCGCGTTGTTGGTTTAACATTCAACGCTACATCACGCTTGAGGGAATCGTGAGCACCACAACAAGCGGGTCGATTACGACATACTACAATATTACCATTCCCATATCTTCTGGTGAGGCTGTCCACGCTGAAAGCTTGTGGACGAGAGGGACACGACGAGAGGGATTTGTGACAATGTTCGATAAGGATCGAAGAACGGCTTTGACGCCTTCGAATGAATGAGCGAAGGCTGAATTTTCGAAACATTCCACTACTTTCACTTAGTAAATCCTTGGCTCTGCACCTTTTCGTCCGATACCGTGGACAGCCTCAGAGCTGAAACCGTGTGGCCATCAGCAGAACTACAAATCATAAGCAACCTTGTGGTAGAGCGATTGGGATGTCGCCTGTGTGGCTGACGTACTGACTATGCAATAGATGGCAAGCCAAGCGACAGCAGAGATGTATGACACCCTATTCCACAGTTGGGGGGACCTCCAGACCTAGGAAGGATAACATTAGCATGGAATTGCGTTTTCGAATAGCGAGACTCGTCAGTAGAAGCTGGATGATGGCTCTTCAAGGGAAGCAAGTACCAATACCGTTAACCCCTGGACCAACCGCGAGAAAGGAGCAGATGGCAATAGAAAAGGGACCCCACGCACGTGGTGATCATACTGAACGACACGCAAATTCTCAGCAAATTATTGGGGTATCCCAGCGTCTCGTCTTGACGACATCGAGCACAGACACCGCGCTCACCACAAGGCATAACGACCACACTGAGTATGAAAAAGGTCCAGGTATGGGCTGGCTGCAGGATAACTGTGAACCCCGTAGACGCAATGAACATCATATCGTAGAGCCCTATATAAGAGCAAAAGTTTGACGGCCGTTATTATGAACGCATCAGCAGAGAGTGGAAGGAGTAAATTAATCGTGGAAGAGACACTAGACCTTTCAGTTTCAAACATTGCAGTAAGATAGAATTCCAGCTGTAGAATGAAAGTAACGGAGCTGAGGCGAGAATAATTCTCTGCTTGGACTCTTTTACAGCCATCCCGGCGGCCGACGCGGATCCTCAGATGAGCACGCTACGAAACCTTATTAAATCGATATAGAGGCCCAGGCGCAGGGATGTCTACCGCAAGCGGTAGGTAGACCAAGTGACTCGAGGAGTGCTGGCGGGGCCGAGGGGCTAAGGGGCAAACCGCTGAAAAATCGATACAACTCACTGTGAGTATATTTCTTTAACAGGCGTATATACCGCACATTTCTGAATCAAGACTGCATGTAACTGCCCCTCCATGTCATGATCCGAGGGAAGAGGAAGCGAGAGTGACAAACGAGACGAGTCACAGATACGCATCAGTGAGCTTGAAAGACAAGGAGTATACCTGCGGGCCAGCGCGGATAAATATATGTTTCGGTTTTCAATTGAGGACTTGACTCCTCATGCGGCCAGGGTACAACATCCCAGTTCAATTCGTTCTGATGAATACGACGACCAGAAAGGCGACATCAAAGCCAGATGCTCAAACCCGAATGGCGAGGCACCGAATGGCATCGGGATTGGAGACACAGTGCCGGTCAGTTCAAACCCCAATTTAAATAGAAAATAGTAAAAAACCATTTCAGTCTCGAAGTTCCCCTACGGCGCACTGCAGGCTCAGAAATGGGCCTCTTTTGACTCCGTGTCCGTCGCCACTTGCGGTAGTTAGCTTCATCAAGACAGGCATGAAACCAGCAACTTGGTAGCAACCTGTGATCATAGCCTTTGCTACCAAAGTGCCTCGGGAACACCGGACGGTTCCTGTTTGGAGAATTGTGGCGTACTGCGTCGTGGGTAACTGGACATCCGAGTGTTTTTATTTAGAGAGCTCCAAAATTGACCTGTGACTGCCGCCTTCGTCAAACGCGTGGTAAAGAGGGAGATCACGGAACGTCGTCTCAACAGCGGCGCAGCCGCGTTTGAATCTGGTGACCGAAGATCCCCCAACTCGTCCTTAAGCTGTCAGTGAGTGAATGCAAGGCACCCGCAGATATTGCCGACAACCACCACCTAAGACGGAAATGACGATAACGAGAAGAAAAGAGGGTGTAAATACAGACACACCTTGTGCTCCGCGTTGTTGGTTTAAAGTTCAAGATCGCGTAACGCTGGAGGGAACCGGGAGTATCACAACCGAGAATTTGTTTGGCCCCTTGAATGCCTACTGCCAATGCAGACAACCCTCCACTCCCTATTCATCAGCCTCCCTGGACAGACGATTTACTTCTTCGTTAACTCACGGAGAGGCATAGTGGAGAATTGGAGAACGACTGACCCCGCTAGCGAAGGTTGAAGACTGAAAACGAAGGTGAGCGAACAACTTAAGCAACCGAAGTGTTCAACGAATCACCATCGTCTTCCTCCTATAAATTCGCAGTTTACGGCGGCTGACAATCCCCAAGTCTACGAGAATTTGCGTACAGGCGAGTTCCCGTGCGATTCAGCCGCTATCGGTGTCCAGTACTGCCGTTGAGTTCCTGTTTTCGACACTATGCCTGACCGTAAACTCGCCACCGGAGATCAGATCCAAGGGAAGATGCGGATAGGATTTAGAACGGGGAGGTAAGTAAAATATTTCAACGAGCTGACCCCATTCCGATTTATACATGGTTAGTGTGGCCCATGACCTTGAACGGCTGACACTGCACGGTCAACTCCATCAGTGTCGGATCATGGAGTCGATTTAGCAGGTTGGCAGGACTTCGAGGCGGTCTGAATGTCTTTCATATGCCATGGAGCAGAGTAAGCACCATAATTTGAATAAATCCATAAAACCTTGACTTACTGCTGGCTCCTGTGGCTCCTGTACGTCGTCGACAAGCGAAGTAGAACCTATGCGTTGACTCATATCATATATCGTATCATAGTAACAGCACAAGGTCGCAATAAGAAACGGCCGGTTTCCGCACATCCTCAGCCGACTCAAACATAGGATGATGCAGGATGACCAGGGAGTGTTGCAGTCCCTTAAATCGACGGGGAATCACAATTCAGCCCGATATCTATGACACAATTAGCTTACTTCTCAATATGTCGTATATTGGCTATACCTTTTTGTCAGGCCGTGGGTGTGCTGGAAGCTTTTGGAGAGCTGGGATGTTGACGAGGGCAATTTTGACAGCGTTCGGCGCAGACTAAAAAATGCGCTTGCAAGATGGCTTCGAATGCAAGAGGTAAGCCCGAATTTTCGAATTGTTGCTTTATTTTAACTTACTAGGCCCTTCTTCTCGCTCTATACCGTGGGTGTGAGAGGGCTGAGATGCTGCGGCGGTCAATAGTAACTGTACACCGGGTAAGCAGCCCGGTGGTAGAGCGAACGGGATGTGGCCTCCGTTTCCCGGTTCTTTTCTTTTCACCTTGCACACAAAGACTGATGATACCCACAGGTGGACGGTAATGGTTTGTCTGGTTGAGTCAAAACGCTGATTCACTGATCTTCCTATGTCCTTGTTCAAATAGGCTTGTGTCCGAACTCCATGACGCTCTCATCCCTTTTCCGGGAGATGGAAATGGTGACGGCGCCCATGAAGATCTCGGTGCAAAATTGCTGCTGCAAGTCGGGACGGTTTGGGGAAGAAGTATCTAACGGCGTATGTCCTGAGGTCAATGCTCGAGTTTGCTCGATTGAATCTGGGCAGAGAAATGATGCTGGTCACGCTGCCAGAAGAGGCTGATTGGACTGTGGACTACTATCATCAAGGTAACTGGGAATCGGTATCTCGGCTTGTGCCATTCACTGGCGTCCGGCTCTTTCGGTTTCTTTTGATAGGGCCAACGCCATTCACTATGCAGACACACAGAATCGACCGACTCCGAAAATATGGGCCCATTTTCGATAATACAACAATAACCCCAACGTGAACATTTCCTTCTAAATGGCAAAGTTTACGTACAAATCGGCGTTGAGGAAAATGTCGCGAAGATGACCAGCCATTCTCCATACCAAGGCATACCTTCCAAAATCACTCAGGCCTTCCAGTGATAACCGAAATGACAGACTTCGACCTCTGATTCTTCTCCCCAACGTGCAAGTCCTGGTTTTAGTGATTTGCATTAGTAACTCCTCAGGACTCGAAGGAATGTCACCGCGAGAGTGTACTCACAGCGCCAAGTAGACCTCTTTCTCTATCTCCTCCCCGTGAGCCATAATTGTAATCAGAATCGATAGAGGCCAATTCAGAGCCATCCGTCCTCGTCCGAGTCGCACCTGCCTGCAGAGACAAGCCTGGAGCACTGAATATAGTATCCAGCACGGGCGTTGTGTTGGTTCGATCTGTGGTCATAACCTTGATGTCTTGGGAAGCCCTTCCGACGGATTCTTGGTACAAAATGCAGGACGCGGCTAGGCCCTAATAACTCGACATGATTAAGGAACCAGTGCTCGGAATACGGTTGGAGAGACCTACGGCCATTTGCGGTAGGAAACAGCGGACAACTTGCTAATAAACAGTCGTCAATGCCAGCCAAAGAAAAGTATTAGGGGTGACTCACAATGCGAAGCTGGAGGTCAATAAGTAGAAATATAGTGTAGATAACCGCGCCGTCAACGCTACACAGGGAAAACTTGGGTCAAACCGTTGTCATTTTCAACAAATTTGGGACGTACAACGCGCCAAGAAAGGTATAAGCTCGTGTTCTGAAAAGTGATCCATTCAGCCTCTTCAGTTCTCTCGACATCCAAAACGTTCTTCCGGCTGCCAACAAGAACATACTCAGGTTAGCGTAAAGGGATATGAATGGCTGTTAACCCCACATACCTATCAATCCTCCAAGGACAGCCATGAAACAAAATCTGAGAGATCTGTATATTTTGGTGTACAAGAGATCCAGAGATCCACTCCCTCGCCAATAAATGATGATGAAACCGTACGCTGTGTCCATGTCAGGGTCGTATCAGNAAAAAAAATAAGAGTGATTGTGCGGCCGACGTACTGGCTATGAAACAGACAGCGAACCAAGCCACAACAGCGACGTATCTCATCCTATTCCACAGTCGAAGGAACCTCCAGACCTAGGCGGCCTACCATTAGCATGGACCACCGTTTTCGAATAGCGGGACTCACCACCAAAGATTGGATGACGGCTCTTCAAGCGAAACAGGAACCAACGCCGTTAAGTCCAACCGCAAAGAAGCAGCAGAGATCGGATGGAAAAGGACTCGACGCACGAGGTGATCATGCCGAGCGACAGGCGAATCCTCAGCAAATTCTCGGGGTATCCCAGAGTTTTGTCATCCTTGTCGGTAGCGCCTACGACCACGACGACCACGTCGAACACAGATGCGGCGCTCGCCACCGTATACATGAACACATTGAGCGTGAAAAGAGTCCAGACGTGGACTGGTTTCAGTATAGCCGTGAAAGCCGCAGACCCGATGAACATTAAAGTGTAGAACCCTGGATTAAGGTTCAATTTCGACGAAACATATGGGCATTATTATGAACGAACAGATCGACAGAGAGTGTGAGGGGTCAACAAACCGTGCAATATACACTGGACCTTCGAAATTCAAACATCATGGTGAGATCGTATCTGTGAAGTCAAAGCAGAGGTACCCACCATAGCCGAAGCCAGAATCATTCTTTCCTTGAATTCGTGCGTAGCCATGACAGATCCCATTCGCCCTGGTGCAGTTCCTCAAACGAGCGTCTAAACGCCACAAAGTCGAATCGAATCGATATACAGGCACGGGCACAGGGACCTCAATCGCGAGTGGTACGCAGATCAGCGAGGAGAACTTGGGGGCCAAGGGGCCAAGACAAACAGGTGAAAATCGAAGTAACTCACCGTATATATGTCGTTGCCCAGACGCATGCATGCTGCATGTTTCTGGATCAAGATCGCATGTAATTGTCCCCCTATATCAGGGTCCAAAGGAAGGAAGGGGAGGCGAGAGTGACCAACGAGAAGAGTCACAGACACGAAGCAACGACTTTCATTTTGAGATTGATAAAACAGGGATAAAAACTCAGCGAAGCACAGGGCGTATACCTGCAGGCCAGCATGAACTGATGGGTGCTTCGGTTTACAAGTACGGACCCTGGCATCTCCCCTGATTTGAGTACGGCATCCCAATTCAATGATCCCATTCCGATGAATACAACCAGACCAGAAAGGAGACGGACACAACACCAGATGCTCAATATCAAACGGCAAGGCACCGATGGCATCATAATCGGAGAAATCGTGCCGGTCAATTTAAAACGCCATGAAAAAACAACCTCCTACCTTACCTGAATTGCCTATTCAGCAAGCAAGCGGCGCGAGTTGCGGGAACTATGTTGCAGTTTCAAAATTCCCCGGCCACGCACGGCAGGGTTCAGAAATGGCCGTCGTTCGACTCCGTCTTTGTCGCCAGCGGTTAACTCCGTCAAAACAGACATAACTAGAATCATGGTCGTAGCCTCGGGATCATGGTTTCCGCCCAAGTGTCTCCAGGGCACCGGAAAGTTCCCGTCCTCCATCGAAGTGCTCCTCCTTAGCACTGGAGAGGGACTTCCGGCAACGCCGATCAAGGTAAAGACAGCAAGCCCGGATGATTGCGCCGTGGTCAGCTGTAGGAAAGAATTAAATCATCTGGACAAACCGAGTAGTGTCCTCCATTGAGGACAGGTTGCCGTCTTCGTCAAGCACATGGCAAAGGGGAAACTCGCGGGACGCCGGCTTAACAACGCAGCAGCCACGTTGTGAATCTAGTTACCGAAGATCCTCCCAGAACTCAAAAACGTGCCAATTCAAAGGGTCGCAGTGAGTGAACGCAAGGCAGCTGCAGCCACATACGACAACCAAATCGCCAACCACCTGAGACAAATGACGATAGCGGGAAGAAAGGAGGGTCTAGACTACCGTACAATTAGCTGCGTTCCGCTTTGTCGGTTTAACATCTACACATCAGGCTAGAGGGCATCGTGAGCGTCGCAATGAGCGTATGGAAAACGACGTACCAGACTATCACCAATCCCGGGGGCATCGGAAATTTCACCGCGAAGGTGAAAAAAAATTAAAAAATTGGGTTGGAAAATTGGGCAGAACCCAAAAATTCCTCAACACACTCTCGAGCCTGGAGGCTCCCCCTCTTTCAGACGACGCGTTAACTCTGCCGCTTGCTCCAGCGGTAATCAACTACGACCACGAGGGATCACAGTCTTTCGCTCCACACCACGCCAAGGAAGTGAACCCGAGATGCACGACACCTTCGAGAACCCTAGCCAAGGATCTATTGAGTGCCCGATGCTCGCTTCATCCCACAACAACACCAAAGATCATATCCCCGTAGTCTTGTACGGACCCGCCTCCGGCGAGCGCAAACGACCTTCTACTCACATCGAACCTTGCACTCGTCCTATCCGTACCAATCGTCTACCTTCCACAATCCAGCAAAGTCTGCCGACAAAGATCACATGCGGCATAGCCGAAGCGTTGCTATAGCGTCCAACCGTGCCCTCGAGAACGAATCTCTGCTACCAATCCCGAAGCATCTGCAGCCGCACCAGAAGGAAAAGCAACCGGCGTATGAACCTTCGACCTCCACCGACGGACCGCCTAATCGCGAAAGATAGCGATGCAGTAGAGAAACAGGGGTCGTCATGTAAAGCGGAAACGAGTGAAAGGAAGAAAAGCGTCGTGGTATGGAGGCAGGTATAGATTGCGGGAGTAATGGCTTCGATATGAGCGGAAATCCGGTCTTTGCAGCGTGAGGAACATCGATAGGAAATATCCCAGCATCCAGTTCCGCAGCCCAAGATGTCGGGATCACAGGTTCAGCATCCAGGAAGAATGATATGAGCAGACGGAGCGAATAACGCCTATAGAAGCCATCCTTTCAAACTGAAAGGGCTGGAAACGGGGGTTGCTTGAGGTGGGTCCTGCCTTGTAAAGAGCCGAGCCGTGGCAGTTCCACAATTACTTCCACGCTGTAGAGACGACCAGCGCAGCACTATCCTGTGTGTCCCATCAAAGCCCAGCCGAAACCCACAGGAGTCGTGATTCCCAATTGCCGTTACCAACGTAGCCGGCCAATCTATTGCGTACCGACGCTTTTGTAACACCGAAAACAAATGGCAGCAGCTATGCGAACAAAGCCGAACGTGCCAAATGCGGGCATTACCTGGCGAAGAGAAAGGCAAGAATCGCCAGGGTTTGGACAGTGTCCAGAGGAGAGAGTCATAAGACCCAGGTTCCGTTTATCCGTTCGGAGTGTACGATGAAGTGGAACGGGGACGTGCTATAGTGATATCCTGCGTGAATGACAGGGAACAAAAGAGCACAAATGGGAACGAGCGATTATGACACTTGAAAGCGTCTGTGCGGTGCTCGTGTATGCACAATTGCGTCCGTGGACGTGGACGGTGCGTGACCTGCTCGTCGACTAGAAACCTCTCAAGCGCTCCACGACACCTCTCTAGTGCCCTGTCGTACTAGTTCTGAGACCCAGCTGTCGACTCTGCACGTTTCCGGTAGCGCCTTCCCTAATGAGAGCAACCATGTCCGTCCGCAGTAAGACAACGCGAAGTTGTTTGTACGGGTTGTGCGGGTGAAAGACAGAGGCTCTAATCAGGGGTCCCGAGGCGACACATGTGAGAGCCTGTACGGAGCTGAAACACATCTTCTAGTATTGATCAATCAGAGCACTTTCCGGAGAGGCAAAAATGAAAGGTTCCAGCAAAGTCCTCGCAGGCAAATTTTCCTTTGTCCACAGGGCAATCTGGCATCGTGCCTAGAGTTCAGCCATGCCACAGAATATCGCTTGAGCTCTCCACCATCCGAGCTAAAGCAGCGTCCGACATTCCCGTGTAAAGTGAGGATATCCCGGCACCTCTAGTAACTTAGGGTTAGATGACACCCGGAGGTGAATCATGTTGGCTGGAGTTGGCGGGCAAAGGGGGCTCCTGAGAGAAGCTGAAGAGCAGGGCGTCCCGGAGCGTAGAAGGCGGATAGACGCAGCGAAGGCAGTGTGCAGCGGGGAGGAGGGGTTAGTGGAGGTATGAAAGAAAGAAAGAATCCAGCGAGGCGTGGCCAAAGAGCGCGTCGCAGAGCCAAACAACGCGACAACAACGCCATCCTCGGAGCAAATACAGCCAAACAAATGCTACCATGTTTCACCCGTGTAGTCCAAATGAGAGACCAGACAAAAGCCACGCCCATGACCGTTTCGTCTTGAGCTTAGAATTTTGCTCGTGCCCAACAGCTATTCAGGGGTCTGGTGCTTCTGCTCGGTCCCCTTGCCTAGAAACATGCTATGTCCACCTTCGGCAAAGGACGAAGGAATGGACCAGCGACCTAAACTTGTCGTGATCGTCGCGCCTCAGCTTCAAAATATCAATAAATCATCGCAGTGAGTCGCTATTTAATATTTCATTTCGAAGTTACATAAAGCAATCCTTGATTCCATTCTGTGTACCGACGCAGTATTCGATTCGCAAACATCATTCTTCATATGTGCCGGGTATATCCGACTTCAAACGCCTAGATGAATAAACGGTGCCCATCTCATGAACTGTTCTTCCCCTACGCTTTGCCGAAGCAATCGCGTCGCATGGTGAAGAGCCAGCCCAGCACCGGTTCGGTTAACCACCCCGTCGTCGAACAGGCGTCTATACACTTCCTTTGCAACCACAGGGGCATCTTGATCGCGCACCGACCAGGTCGTCGCAATAACACTTCGGTATCCCGCAACCAGCATACCCGCTGCAAGGTGAACGCCCTCCTCTGACACGTCGAAGTCTCCAGCAGCCGTTTGGCATGCAGATAAGAATGCGAGCTCGCCTTCCGCGGACGCGTTGGCGGATATGTCGGCAAGAGAAAGTGTCTCGCCGTTGTCGAGCAGAAAGGCGCTTTCGCTGGTATTGAGTGGATATTGTCGCGCGTGACATGCGAGGTGAATCCATGTGCTTGACCCCATAGCCCCGATAACCTTCTCCCTTGTTGCCTCCTCTCCGTTCAGCCATTGCACGGGAACGGCTTTGCCGACTACGTCGACAAGTGCCTTGACCTCTTCAACCGTCTTGGTGATGGGTGTTTTACCACCCTTATTTGGCTGGCTCACAGCCAAGATGCCTTTGAATGGCTCTGGCTTACCGCTAGAGAGTGCGACGTTGGCGTTTGCGAGAATGGATAATGTGGGCACGTATGACGAGGCGACGTATTCGTATGTCTTCGTCCCTTTCTCTCGAGTGTCATATAGACCAGCGGCGTGCAAAGGGAAGAAAGAAGTAGGACCAGTTGGGCACCAAGTCAAGCGANGGGGGGTCGAGATCGGCACTCTCAATAGGCTACAGCGGCCAAATCATGGTAACATCTAGTGAGTCTATCGTTTGCCGTTATCAGAAAGTTCATCACTTACCTCGAGCCCCATTTCATCGAATATTGGCTTCACGACAACTTTCCAGAGGACAGACAAGACTTTGTGGATGTCTGATAAGCGAGGTACTGTGGTTGACCCGCGATCGTCGGAAACTTCAGTTTCATCCCCCCGGGAACGGAAGTGATCCGACTGCAGACCTCCGCGAAACTTGGATTGCAGCGTGGCAGCCAATTCCTCCGTGACGGCTTCTAACCTAATGCACTTGTTCCGGTCCACATCGAAAAGGATGAGAGCATTGCACTGAGAACCCCAGAGGCTTATCATCACCACTGGGTTTGTTTGAGCCGCTCGGGCAATATGGCTGAACGAGTATGGGTGAAAGAGATCCTTGTAGACGGGGTTCCTCTGCACTTCCATTCGAATCTTCAGCCATTCCTGTACAAGGAAATATGCTAGCTGCTCTGGGTGTGGAATAGTCTTGCCATCATCGGCAACGACGTCGACATAGATGCACAAACCCAGGAATGCGAGCACAATGTTCTCCATTCTCCTCTCTGATTCCACCTGCACGCCCTTTACACGCATGGCCTCCATCGGGGCGGGGGCCCGGAGATTGAGCTGGCCCCAAACGAGCATGAGGCATTGCTCAAGCCACTCCACACCTTGTTTGAAGAATCCTTTCTCCATAGCCAAAGCTGCTGCGCGACGGCCCACCACCGAGCTCAGCGGAACTTCGACAAGTCTTTGCATCAAGACCGCCATTACTTGAACAATGAACGGTATGACACCATCCTTGATGAACATTAGGGCACTGAGTTGACTGAAGGGATGCATTTTGGAAATAGGTTCAATGAGCGCGTCGAGCGGGAGGATTTCCCTCATCGACCTGGAAGAGATCGGTTGTTTAGAAGGCCCGGCGATCGACAGGTTCAAGGACCCCACCTTAGGGTGTTGCGATACATGTCCCTCCCTTGCTCACGATACGACGAATTTTGTGTTACTCCGAATGCTGTAGAGAGCGTACTCGCCATGATAACGGCTGAGACGAACCCAGTGAGCTTATCCGCCCCAGGGTCGGTTGGGACAGACTCCTCCAATTTCAACTGTTCGAGGAGCTCAAGAACTTGATGGTCAGGCCATCGACTGGACAGGACGGTGCTCCACAGTGTAGCCGTATGACCTATCTGGGCGCAGTACTTGATTTTGGTGTCGAGGGAGGGAGGGGAAGTGTTAACGGCTTGACGAAGGAGGAAGAGGGCGCGAGACAGGGTGAGGTGCAGCCGTAATAAGGTCTCTTTCGATCCTGATGAGACTTGAATCTCGACTCGGCGACAGAGCGTGAGGGTGAGGTGGAAAAGTAGGTGATGTCGTTCAGAATCATCTTCAGCACTGGCGTCGATCAAGGACTGGAGAAGAGAAACGGCCTCGTCAGAGTGTTGTATATTTCCGGTCTTCTCGAATTCATCCGTCAATTCGCTCGCTCGTGCGGTGCCACCGACAATGTTGAGCGGTCTTTCTTCTGTCGAGTTGTCGTTTATCTCCACTTCGTCTGCGGCGGAGGTTGGTGTAACGGTGGCGGTGGCGGGATTTAGCGCGGTCGAAAGACTGGTGGAAGCGGAAGCGTGGCATGTTCAGAAGCGCTCACGACGATCAATAGGTCCAAAACACATACCAGCCCTTCTCCGTGCCACCATACACTCGCATTGTAAATACTGCGGTGTTCTCGATAAGTTTGGCAAAGCCAAGGGTTCCAATGTTGATAGTAGCCATGGTGCAGCTCGGTGAAGCTTTGCGGGCCCTCCATCTCTTGTACTGGGCGATCTGGCGCTAAAGATCTCGTAACTCCAGGCCCCATTCGTACTCGCAAGCATCGGGGTGACGAAACTCTCACTTCCAGAGGTGTCAAACTTCCTCCAGACTATAAAATCCCTCAACATGTGCTGCAGTCAGAGTTCGAGGAACGGGGTAGTTCCATGACCCCTGGTTATGAAAACACAGGCTTGAGGTCTCATGTCTTGCTGGCTGCCTGTAAGCACGACCAATTAGCCCACGAGCGAAATGGTCGCGGCGCCTTCACCTCAGCTCTTTTGAACTTGCTGGAAGAAGACGGTATCGACAAACTCACATATGGGGACGTCGTAGCACGTTTACCTGATCTTCCCGAGTACGTTTGCTGGGTGCCCTCCTCCAACACGTTTCGGATCGTTGAAATGATTTTTCTCCAGACAAAACCCGCAATGCGAAGGGGTGAATCGAAACCGCATCCTTTTTAATGCCAAAGTTTCCACTCCCTCTCGTACCCCTGTATCGTATTCAAAGCAATCAAGGCGGATACCAGTTGGAAGCAGGCGAAGCCCACGCCATTACCGAAGGAGTGGAGTTCGCTATCTATCTCGATAAAACCCTCTCCGACTCTCCCATCGCTTCCGTCACTGTTGTCAAAACGATGACTTTCACCAGCAAATGTTCTCTGGTCGACAACAGTACTCCCTCCCCTCTCCCTGAATCTGCATTCGCACTCCAGACACACGTCGGGAACGGACAAGATATCCGGCTTTTTGTCCCCCTCGACGCGGCATTCATCGACCTTTTCCTGCTTCTAGGCAAGGAGATGCAGCGTACCAATCCCAATAACCGGTCTTTCCGCCTCGTTGATAGCATTGCCGACAAGCCAGATCTTGCCATCACCGTTACACCCGACGGTCTAGTCCGGTTCCATGTCATGGAAGAGATACGCAAGCAATACGGCTTGGAGCGTCTACCGTTCGATGACATCCGGGTTGAGGATACAGAGTATCTGTTCTCCATTTTGTGCAGTGCTGCCGACTTCTATTGGAATTTGCACCACTCAAACAAGACGAAACCGGATACTTTAGCTCAGAATATCACTGTCGAGTGTTTCGAAGTCGTGCCATCTGGAGGGTTTACCGAGGACCTGGAGGATATTCTATTCGCCAAACCGGGAAGCGACAACTTGAATGTCGACGGAACGATTATTATCGACGTCGACGAGGATGCCAAGTACGGATACAAGATCACGAACGCATCCGGGACCCCCTTGTATGCCGCTTTATTCTATCTTGATGTTAGTGACATGAGTATCGGTAAGTTCATCTATTTATCATTCGTGGGTCCAAGCGAGCAACTAATTCGATTTGTTTTCGATCAAAGTAAATTACTACTCTCCAGGGATAGCTGCTCGCGGGAATGTTGATTTCTCCATCCCAGCGAAGAAATCCTTGACCATCGGGTTTGGCGATAGCGGCACACCTCCTTACAAGTACTTCCTCAGAGAAAATCAGACGGTCGAGGTCGGATTTTTAAAACTCTGCCTTTCGACAGAATGGATCGACTATAACAGCGTTACTCAGGGTTCTCCGTTTCAAACGGATAGTACCTTGCGTGGCATCAGGCAAGCCACAACCTCACGAAAGAAGAGGTCGCTGTGGGATACTATCATCATCCCTGTGGTTCAGAAGCNGGGGGGCAAAGTCGTTCGGTTATGGAGACAGTGAATAATTGGTAGGAGTTAGTCGAGGTAGAATCTGCTACAGTATGTACATGGATATATGGCTGGCCGAACGTGACTGGTTCCCATCTCATTTCTCATGTACTCGACAAAACTTCAAGAACTGTCCTGCAGGGCCCTCACATAGAGCTCCATTTCCTCAATCAAATTCTGTAAAATACTTGCCTCCCATCCGCCATACATCATCCCGACGTAGAACATCGTGGTCCCCAGCCATGTTGCTAAAGCACCGACAAACACGAACACAGGAGTAAGAAAGCCCTTCGGGGACCACCCCGTTCCGACGAGTAAACCGACAAGGGCAACTACACAGCCAGCGTATATGCGAAGCTCTTGTCGGGAACGTACTCTGGAAAGGCGAAGTCGGGTTTTGAGGGCATCAAGCATAGCTAGGGCATTCGCTGCGCTGAGATGCGACTTGGCGTTTGTGGTCAGAGCCGTGGAAGGAAGAGTTGGGACGTCTGTGTGATCAATCAGTGTAGGATTGGGGGAACCAGGGTCCTGTGGCTCTGAACCCTCAATTTCGAATAGCGCCTCCACCCCGAAATGGTCAGAGTACGAGAAGGACCGGCCTGGAATGTATTCGGTGAGTACTACCCGAGCATCTTTGTGAATGAGCCGAAGTGGCAGAGGGGATGCCGTAGGGTGCCACGGGTTCCTGAAGAGGATGTAGTCGAGGCGTTTGCCCTGTGGAATAGTCGTGCCTCGGGTGCAGAATGAGTTTAGAGAGGAGTCGTAAGTCAAACCGTACGTAGACAGTGCATCTTCTGGGCTCATGGACTTTCTGGATTCCTCCGCGCTGGGAGCGTGAAGAGAACCCCATGTATCGATGAGACCGGCGTGGTCGCGGACTACGGTCATGGGCAATGTATAGGGCTCACTATTGAAATCTCCGGCCTGTATGAGCAGACATGTGAGTGTAAATATTGTGTTTTCATTAGCCATCGAAAACGAACCGCGATGACGTGACGCCCACTTTCTGCAGATTGCTTGACGAGTTTCGCGAACTCCCAGGCATTGACAAGTCGGTGACTACGCTGGTGTTCTGGTCCGTCATCACCACCTTCAGAGAAGAACTACGTACACAGACATCAGAATACGATCAGGTGCTCAAGAAAGATACTGGACGTACATGAGTGTTGAAGATTTCGAGCTCTCCTAGCGTCGGATGTGTAATGAGCACAACTGCAGCACCTTTGCCGGCAAACCAGTCTGCCCCCTTCAGATCAAGAGGTGAACCATTCAGGGAGTAAGCTTGAATGGTAGCCGAGATGATAGAAAATCGAGAGAATATGGCCAGACCTCTCCCAACAGCACCACTTCGAATATGTGAGGATCAAAATTAGCGCCTGAACAATGAAGTCGCTGGAAGGCACACACCCATGGAATTGCTTGGAAAAGGGAAGGTTAGTCAGCACAGAGTCTCTTATGACCTCAAAATCCCTCTCCACAAATAGCTCTTGCAGACAGACGATATCATAGGGCGAGGTAGACAGAAAGCTGGCTATTGCGTTGATTCGTTCTACTCTCTGCTGTGTGATGTACTTCAAACCCCTGGTGGTGTCGTTAGAGCCTGTCGTTAGTTTTATGGGTATATAACTCGCCAACAGTTGAGTGTAAATACTCGAATGTGTCGAATGTGTTTGGAACTAGAACTAGACATTAGACATTGGGCCAGAGGTTGACCCAGGATGACGTTCGCAGCAACCTGCAGACAACAGGGCGTGTCTTGTTGTGTTAGTGTTGACAGCCCCATTTGGCAGGTGACTCCTAAATCGTTACGGCGATTCATTCGAACAATCCACCGGGTCATTTATGAATGCAGGAAAGTCGTGTCCTTAGTGCCAAATCAAAGTACAATTCACCTCGAGGGTTGGTGTTTAGAGACTGCTTAGGAGAGTCGGAAGCTCGGGCAAAGGTAGTATCGTTATATTATATATAGCCTTCGGGTATGTACTGCGCGATAGCCGGCTGTCCACCCGGCCGAAACTGGCGCATGAATGGTCCTCCTACCTTCATCTTCATGCCTCTTGGGCCTTGGCCCTGGCTCAGTAAAACCGCGTTGATATCCTCGTCCGAAGGCATGGTTTACAAAGCGGAGAAAATATCTACGCAATTTGCATAAAATTGAGCAAGATAAGGCTGCTGGCTATAACGTGGCGAGTACTTGCACACTTCTTACCACTTATCTCGACTTCGCACTGTCCCTTAGAGCTCGAATTGCGCAGAGATGAGATGAATCGCTATTTATCTGGATGCATTTTGGTCGATAGAGTGAATTGCCCCAACATACCGAGACCAATGCGATTCGGCCAACTGTCATTTCGGAAGTATTGTACAGCGTCCACGTTCCTCAAGCGTTTCTTGAAGAAAGAACCACCTTTTAGGATGGACGTGGCATAGCGGCTTGACACACTTGACAGGATATTCACTCACGGCTTGCCAGTCCGACCTCAAGTTCAATATATTCTAGAGACACCTCTACGATACCGCCCTCGTCCCCTGGCATGCGGGCTAGGGCTTGTGTTAATCTTCAAGCGTCATTGATGACGGATCTAGAGGACGGAATTCTCGTCAACCGCCTCGCCCACATGGTCCCAAAGGGTTACCATTCCTCGATAGCCTGGCTGAGCTGAAGCAGGATCAGCCATGGGGGGTGTATGACAAGCTTTGCGCGGAATACGGTGCGTCACAGACTCTTGCTCGTACCCTTGTGTAAGTGCTCACGGTTCTCAGGTGACATTGTATAGTTGGAAGCATTTGGGCAAGGGATCCTCGTCGTTGGTTCCCTCGAACGCGCTTTAGATTTACTAGACAAGAAATCGCTGAAATATTCAGAGAGGCTATCCATTCCCTTGATTGAATTGTGAGTAGCATTTAGTTGTCTATCTTTATGAGCTCAACAATGCACTAGGATGGATATGAGCTGGAATGTCGGGACTATGCGTTATGGGAATGCGTGGAGAGAGCATTGTCGCATGGTTTCGATTCGAGCAGTTGCATTGGTTTGTTAACTTTTTGCTCTCGAATGCATGCATATCTAGGGTAATCGAGAATTGGTGGTATTGGCATATCATAGCAGCTTGTTGTAGTTTTCGCAAGTCTACTAGACTGTCCTATGCTTATACCCTTGGGTCCTTAATCCGTAATAGGATAATTGATGTAATGACAAAACAACGGAGGATAGCGGGGCAGAAGGGGGCAGATTCAAGTTGGTGCTCAGTAATGTTCGGAATCGCGTCGAGAGGCTATGGCCGATCTTAGTTCCCCACACCTTGGTACAAACTAAAAATAGATCAAGTCCTCGTCCTCATCCTCGTCCAGCTCATCCTCCCCCTCCTCCCCTTCCCCCTCCTTCTCCGTGAAGCCATATTTCTTATATCTTCCCTTCCACTTGTCAAAATACGATTTCACAATATCTGCTACCTTGCACTTGTAGGGATCATCCTAGAGAGGAAACAGAAATTAGTTCAATATCCTGATGAAAAGAGATGTTCATACATTGAGGTGTTGGATAGCATCAAATGTAAAGCTCGCCAAGCCGTACCAGCAAACGAGATCAAACCGACCTCTCTCAATGTGCGATGAGAGTCTTTCATCAATTCTTCTCCATCCGTTATTGTGGGTGAAATCAATCAATCGAAGATCATCGACACATGTAGTTTGGTTTTCAGAGTAGCGATGCAGTGCATCAACAATCCAATAAAAGCTCCCTGATAAAAAGGTATGTCAGTGACCTGGTTAGGATGGATGACGCTGACTCACAGTCCTCCAGGAAATCTTCCTGTTGAAGTAACTTCTGGAGACAGGACTCTACCACGTGCTGGCGAACCCGTTGTTCCGAAACAAATAAGTGCTGAGCGCGAAACTTGCTATCCAGAAGCTCGGAGAACGACCGGTGGTAGAATTGCATCTCCTCCCACACCTTAGTAAAAGCTGGGTTTTGACGAAATAAGACAAGTGAGTGCAGGTCGGAAAAAAGGACTTGATGGCCTCCGTCTTCAAGGCCGATAATTTCATCAAAATTGCGAATGCTATCTCGGGCCCTCCCGATGCGAGAATCAGAATTGATCTGGTGTGCCCGGACAAGCAGAAGAAAATCTCGTCTTCGGTTGCTGTCAACTCCTTCGTACAACTCCTTCGCAGTGGAAAGAATAATTCTGTAAAGGACATCGAGCCGTTCCAATGGCTGCGTTTGTTGACCATCATGGGGGGTCCATTCGATGATCGTCCTGAGTCTGTCCACCGGGGAGCCACGGCGCTCTGATACGTATTTGACCGCCGTTGCAGCATAGATAAACTGTCCTGAAGATGCCACCACGAGCTTCTCGATGTCTTCCTCCGCGGGCCATAGATGAGACTGCGCCCGATGGTCGCGGCTTCGACTGCCGATATCTTGAAGTCTTCTCCACAAGAAGCGACGAATATCATCCGTCGCATCGTACTTATCGCTGAGCTTGACGTGGTATGCGAGTTGGTAGAGGTACCCTTCCGGGTGGCTGTCCAGTGCGCTGCGGATGGCCCATTCTGGCCTGCTGGCGATGAATATGCGGAATGGGAGATCGTTATCAAGGAGACAATGCTTGATCGTGGATAGAAGTTCCGCTTGGTTTTCTTCCCCGGAACACTCGTCGAGACCGTCGATCAGGATGGCATGGGGAAAGGTGTTGCGGTTCAATTTCCCGCTAGCGCACAGGCGTTTGAAAGGGGTAACTATGAGCATGTCCATCTGAATTTTGATATTTTTCTTGAAGATGAGGGGGTTGTCTTCGATGACCTTTCCAATGGCATCACGGAGGGCAGGATTGTGTAGGCCTAACTGGCAAGCGATAGTCGGTATGACGTAAGTTAAGCTGTTTCGAGTGGGGTCTCCCGCAGAGAAGAAGAATGTCGAGCCAAGTATATTGGAAACTGAGCAACGTTCAGCTATCGTTTGCTGTAGCGCTGACTTGCCCGATCCTGCTGCGCCGGTCATACAGAGCAAACGTCGGGGGGTTTCACGATCTTGGATCCAATCCATGAGTTCCTTGGTAACCTCGACGCGAGTGTCTTCATCGCATTTCGGTGGATCGAACCGAGCGCTCGAATCGTGAAGAGCGTTGGAGGCTATATTTTTTAATAACATCTTCCAGCCTGTCAGGGCGAAGTCAGCAGCGCTCAGAGAGAATTCTGCAAACATTTTTATATACCTCCTTTCCAGCTATCCTCGAATGAATGGACATTGACGTTGTCGATCTTGAAGTTCTGCGCATTCGAAAACAATGACATGGGTGGGTTATGCTCCGTGAATGATGGGTGTCTGTGACTCATTGCACCTGACATTGATGGATCCCCAGTTGAATAGGACGACAGCGGATGCCCAGGTGCTTTGACCAGGATTGCAGCCCCCGCTGTAGAGCCCTCACGCTCTGGCCGCCCACCTCTGCGACGCCTGGAGGAGAGCAGGGAGCCAAAACCGTCAACGATAGACTTGATACTTCTTTCCTTGGGCTTCGAAGGCATACGGGCGACCACAGCAATGAAGCCTAGATGAGAGTTGGAGAAAAGAGAACAGCAAGCGACACGAGGCAGAACATTCCTGCACTCGGACTGTCATCAATTCTGATGGCGCTTGATCAGGGCGCGAGGATTGCAGTCCCAGAGCTGGGAAGCTCGCCATCACTCGGCAGGACACGGCAACTCACGCCGAACACCAGCGTCCGGCACAGCAGTGGGCTTCACCGACTCTCGCTGTGCAACAGTGTGCAACTTTAACACCGTGAGCCGGCATGATACGCCATGGAGCGAGGAATTGCTTCTTGTGGTGCACTTGTCTCTAGCGAATCTGATTGAGTTGAAACAGAACAAAGAATTTGGCTGTCAAGTAGTAAGTGGGATCCATGTTGCTCCACGAACGTTCGATGCAATCCTGATCCTTTCTACTTACAAGGGCTGTACATATGGTAATATACTACTGAAATTGAAAAAAAGTTCATTGACCTGACCTGGGACTGGTAGTCGAGCATGGTGGCTAGATTGCCTTAAGCCACTGACGCTCCGGTATTCCTCGCTTGGAAAGTCAATGGGTCCGAGATGTGGATTGTGGGAGCTCTAAATGGCTCAGGAGTGGCCTACTGATACTTGCTGCGCATCCAATAATAGGACGCGCAGTAAGCAACTATAAGAATAGACCCCAGACCGAGGTGTCGTTTCCGTCACTATAATTGGGCTCGGGTATCAAGGACTTGCACAGTCCTTCACGCTTTGCAGCCAGTGAATAAGATCACGATACGATAAGAGGTGCGTGTGCATAGCCTATTGAGCTTGGTGGTATGCAAGCTTTCTCACTATCTCATTCAACCCAAGCAGCGCTTGAAGTCGATGAACCACACCCTTCGTCAACTCGGTACCTTGCCTGCACCAAACGCCATTGATCGACTTCTCGAGAGCGATGAACCTCTTTCTGACGAGGAGAGAGTGAGAATCCTCTCGAGGCTTCAAGATCTTGAACCTGAGCTGGAATGCCTATCGGGAAAGTACGGCACGGATTCAATGACTCCAGGTCGACAACACTTACCAGTCAACACTTTCTGTACTCTTCTCCATTAGATGCATCCCCATCGAAATTTGGCAGCAGGTATTCGAGTTTATGGTCTTCGACCCAACGATGAAAGACTGCGATCCCTTGCGGACACTGAGCAGGGTCTCGCGTCGCTGGAATGCGGCAGCCTCAACGCACCAAATCCTTTGGTCGATCCTACCTCCGGTTCCTCTTCTCAGTATGGCCAACCCCATCACACCGAAGCAACATAGCGCAGTCCGCAGTCGTCTGAAGCTCTTCCTCTCGAGATCTGGATCCAAAAAAATCGACTTTCAACTTTCCTATTCCTCCTCGGAAGATGTGTGGAGGACAAATAAGACCATAGTACTCGACATCCTCAATACTTTCGTTGAGGTTTCCCATCGATGGAAGGAGGCCGTTTTACACATCCCGGCCGACGTCGTCGAGCAGGCTTTGGGTCCATTACGAACTCATGGCAGGCTTCCTCACTTGGAGAAGCTTCGGCTTGAGCTGAATGTATGGGGCTTGAATCGGGCAGGGCTCCGACAATACGCGAAGCTGGTCAGGGTGGACCATTTCAACAATGCACCAAACCTTCGACATGTCACTATGAACACGTCTGTCATCAGCGTCCCAGCCTTCCCGGCCCGGATCCTTGACGACAATAACACAATATTCGATTTACATCTCCCATGGTCACAAATAGAAACTTACCAGAGCAGGATCGCAACCAGCGNGGAGGGAAGAAAGCTGCTTTCGGCTCATCCCTGACACTGGCGGTGGGCCACACGAGAGGCTGCGCGAGGTGGTCTACCATGTGCGAAGCGGTTCACATCCCATTTGCAATAAAGTATCTCCAATCATCCTCTCAAACCTCGTCAGGTTGTGTTTGCGGACAGGAAACATATTTCCAGGCGACATTCTCTTTTGGCACTTGAGCAGTAGGTTGATCTTACCATCGCTATCAGAGTTGGAGGTACGCGACGGAAATTTTATCCAAGGCCCAGATTACAATATGCACTGGGCGACGATGTACCATTCGCTTATAACGCTCATACGTCACTCGGGGTGTTCAAACTCTCTACTACGCCTCAGGCTTGAAGAAAAGGATGGACCGCGGTCAGCCGACCAACTAACGGAGCTATTCTTGCTCTGTCCCAATCTCGAGTACTTGGATATCCGAGTATTGCAGGATCAAGAATTGCAGATTCTACGCCTTGATACCAACCTTCCGGAGCTACTTCCGAACCTCAAAGTCCTCTCCCTTCGCTGGCCTTCTGAGCACACCTACCACGGCTCTCGGACCGGTGTCGTCAGAGGAAGGGAGCCGCCCATCGTGAGGCCGTCTACCCTTTGGGATGTGGTGCAGTCCAGGATCTCAACCCCAGCACAGCAGAGGTCGCCATTGGAGGAAGTCCGACTTCTCGCTTCGTCCTCCTCCGAGGAAGAATATGAAGTCCTGAGCGCACAGATGAACCTCCTCATTGGTGATAGCGCTTGGCCGTTTCCAGCTGGTAGTTGGGCGAGTAGCACGTTCGATTACGAGGAATTATCGCAGCTGCGTACCGCCCTGCAGAAGAAATTCAAACCAATCGGCGGGATATATCCAACAGGCGCCCATGTAAATTTAATGTTGCATTGGGAGATGGATGGGGTCATGCGCAAGCTGGAAGAGCTTAACCTTGGGGAAAGCAGGGGGGTGATTCTTGCGGTGAGTCTCCTCTGACTATTCGGTTGGTTTTAAGGTTGGACTGACCTGGGCCTGTGACTTTCCTATCCAGAGGATTGGTATTCTCTACCATCTCGCGGAAATTGCGCACACAGAAGAAGGCTTGATTCCAGGTGATTGGATGTATAATTTGCGGTCAAGGGCGGCCCACCTGCTTGCAAAATGGAAACCGATCATCTTGCCTCAGTTCCAAGCATTGTCGCTCAGGTGGTGCTACGTTCCGCTGGGGTCCGCTCGGCTTCGATGTCAACCTCTGCTGAATCATAATAGTGAGTACTACTTTCGGTTGAAAGACGGGCTTTTGAGACTCATCTCAGGTAACGCAGCCGAAGATTTAGCGTGGAAGGATGCAATTGGAGTCGCTATTAATTAAGCATCGCGACTCGGAGAACAGGTTCTTGTAAATTGTAAGCCTCCAACGCTGGAACAACAGCGATACGGAGCATGCTGTCACTTGTCTCTTATTGTATTCAAGGATCTCTTCCTGTAATTAATTAATTCTGTCCTCACCTTCCTGGATTCGGTGGTTCCGCTTGTCTTTCAACCGAAAGTTTTATGTTCTAGCCTGAAGTCGGTGCTGAATACATTGTTTTCTACCCTTGAATACGACAAAGAGACACGTTGCTTCGTCACTTTAAGCGCCTGCTGTCGACCGCGTCACGGTCGTGGACAGCCATCAACGCTCCGAGCCCGTTTTATATTCTTCCATCACCATCACCTTCCCCCACACCTCGTGCCTTGGTCCTGAGGAACAGCCTCCGGGACCGTCTCACGGCGTCGGGCGATGTTCAAAAAGTTCGACGGCCAAAATGTATTCTCAATATAAACTTGATCTCCTTTCTTTCTGCTGAACCGAAAGACGGTTGTCTGCTACACATGTCGTCCCCCACTGGGAAGGAGTCAGCCTCGCCTTCGCCCCCTCCGACGACGACGGCGACGGCCACCTCAAGCGCAAGTGAGGCCCGGAGGAGATCCCATAGCCCTTCAAAGTTGGGAGCAAAGCTACCGGTGATCGAGAGGGAAAGCAATGAAGACCTTGGTCGGGATGCAAGGGAATCTGCCACGAGGCAAAGAGGCAGCTTGGACAACCCCTCTGCGCCATCGGGTGAAGTAGGAGCGTTGAACGTGCAGCAACCGAGGCCGTCGCCCCCTCTCCCAGCACATCCGGAGTCAATATCAGAGCCGCAACCGCAACCACAACCGGAGGGAGCTCGACCACCCCCGGAACCAACACCCCAGCTCCCAGAGCACCTCCCAGCCTTTAGGATCCTAAACCACCCTGATTTCCATGACCCCAATCACCCACANGGGCCGAGGCCAATGCCTGATGTCCCAGCGTTCAGGGTGGTCGGACACCCCAACTTCCCGGACGAGGATTCACCTGTTATGACGCCTACGACGCCACAGATGCAGATGCCAGAGGCCCTGCCCTCCCCTTCTCACCAGGCGTCAGCGGCGTCTAGTGCCGTTCCATATTTACCCATCCCCCGGCCTACCTTCCCCGGGAGAAGGTTCGGTGACTCTGACGACGCGTGGAGGCTAAGCAACCTCACGTCGACAAGTGGGGGTTCGGGTCCCATGGACGAGGAGGAGATGGAGAGGATGTGGAAGGAGAGTGAGGATCTGTACAGGCTGATTCAGGGTCAGCTGGGTGAAGACCACGGAAGCAGCAGTAATTCCACTGCTGATGAGAGGAGCACTAGTGGTGAAGCACCTGCGATGCCCGTGCCCATCACTTCCCCGACCCCACCTCCGTTCCCCACGCAGGCACCACCACCCTCGTTTCCGAGGCACACGAGCTCGCATAGGATGCCGGGAGGGTATCACTCGCATACGCCGACTACGTTAGGAGAGAAACCGAGCACTGAAACGTTCTTCACTGCCAGTGTACGCTCGGATTCGCGGGCTGAGAGTGATTCTCGACGGGTCTCACAATTAGTGGAATTGGGCACACATCCTGAGGAAGGGAGTGGGGATGCTTTTCAGAGCCCTTGGGAAGGAGACGAAGAAGACGTTGACGCTACGATCAAGTTTCCTTCTGGTTCCATAGTGATGCCTCAGGCGTCGACGTCTGGGTCGAGAATGCCCCAACCTGCGATACCAATACCCCAACCATCTCCTTCCCCACCCTCACTCCCCGAACCGACGCCTGCACCACCTCAGGCAGTACCGCCTCCCCCGTCGATACCTGAGCCCGCCCTCTCAATGCCTCAACCTTCGAGTCAAGCTCAAGCTAAACCTTCGATACCGAAGCCTCAAAGCTCCGTTGTCAGTCATACTATTCCTATCCCTCCTGCACCGTCTTCACCTCCTCCTTCACCTCCTTCTGGGGGTGTTAAACCCCCTACTCAGTCTAGTCAACATACGACAGGCAGCGGAACGCAGAAACCACCGGTCCTGCCGTCGTTATCAATACCGAACAAACCGACAGGAAGTACTACGACAAGTGGGGGACCGAAACCCCCTACTATTGGGCAACAGCAACAGCAAACACCAGCGAAGCCACCTTTATCTATAAACACGACCACATTGACACCGTCCAACAATGGGAGGCCGCCTGCACACGCACCTGCACCTGCGAAGCCTCCTCCGAGTCAAGTAGCCGGACAGTCTACGAGTACTAAACCTCCGCCTGCTGCTCCGTCGCCTGCGCCTCAGGTCCACGCTTCCAAACCTGATAGCAAACCTACCTCCAACGAAACCCTTAAACCCAGCACCGTCAAGCCCCCTGCTGCTCCGTCGCCTGCACCCCAAGGTTCGAATGCGGGTTCGTCTTCGACAAAGCCTAGCAACAGCAAGCCTTCTGGCTCTACGTCCAACGAACCTCACAAGCCCGATACCACTCATAGCAACGGTGGTGGTGGCAGCAAAGACGACGGGGCTGCCAACGGGAACGGGGACAACGGCAACACGCGCTACGTCAACATGCTCCTCGCCCTTGACGACATCCCGCCCTACTGGAACCTGCTCGCATCGTTCTTTACGTGGATTTTGTTAGCTGGGTTCCTGCTGTTCCCGGGTACGTTCACGAGTTGGCGGGAAGAGCAGGCGCAGGCGACAGGTGCTCCTGGGGTTACCGATGATGTGAAGAGGGCGGTGTTGGGTGTTGTTGAGCACGTTCCTTTGTCAGTCTTTTTTGCTCTTTATTCGCTCATTTTTCTGTTTCTTGAGATGCTAATTTTGGTGGCCTTGCAGGTTCGTCATCGCGTTCCTCTGCTCTGGTCTTGGTGCAGTCGGGATGATGGGGCTGTCGTACCGCTGGGCAGCGAATTACATCTGGATCCTCAACAAGGTCTTCGTCCCTGGCTTCCTCAACTCCCTCGCGGGCTTACTCTCGACGCTTGCGAATATCTACGGAGCGCAGGGTGGGCAGCTGAGTACGACTGCTTTGGTGACGTTGATCGTTACCGCGAGCTGTACTGGTGAGTCGTCTACTTTGTTTCCACTTGGCTTGACTCGTTTTGCTCATACAATTCTGTACACACAGGCGTCCTCGCGATATTGACATTGGTCTATCAATTCTGGTTCCTGAGACGAGTGCAAGCGGAGCACAAGAGAGAAGCCGGCGTGTGGGACGCTGGGAAGAGGGGTGAGGGCGTGAAGAGGTTTTTGGGTGCGAGTAAGGGGGATATGGTCAGGGAGGGCAAGGGGAAGAAGTCTGGGAAGAAGGGAAATGCGTGATGCTCCGCTTTCGTAATGACGACGTTATGATCTGATGATAAGATGAGACAAGAGACTCGGTCGGTGGAAGGGCGTGGCCGCGATGAGCATTGGGTCGAGGGTAATATCGATGATAGGAGGATAGGAGGAGGAAAGAGGGGGTATGAGGGTTTGCGATACACTTTCCCCCTTGGTTGAGGTAGGATCGTTTGCCGCAGTCGCTGTGTGCTCCTTGGGATCTTGAAATTACATGTATACGTTTGACTGATGTCTCGATTAATACCCTATTGTTTATACCCTTTATTAACTTAGCATACGCTACGATGATGACACGGGATTACGCTTGTGCTGTTTGCTTGTGTTCCTTCGATTGGACTACCACTGCAACACTAAGATGCTCAGAAAATGAATGAACATCAGTTTAATTTCCGTCGATCGTGTAGTCTGCAGCCTTGAATGATGATAGCACAAGTGCATCCTGGGGAACACCCCGCAAGAGAGATCCGGAAATGGTACTCGCAAGAAAGGGTGTAGAGGAGATTGCGTGCTACAGTGGCGAGTGTCAAACGGTGCCGCTGTATGTTACAGTCAGTTTGGCTTTGGTACCTGGAACGGGTCCAGAGTAAACGATCCGATGCAAGATGGGCAGGAAGAACTCTTAAGATACGAGTAGAAAGAACAGCAATATTATACGGTCAGTTTGGCTTTGGTAGAACGAGTGCCGGGAGTCAACGGGCCGATGCGAGAGTGGCAGGAAGAACGCTATTAGAGCCTCTCTCGTCGGCCGTTGAGAACCAAGAATGGGTAGTCCTTTGATCGGAATCTTATCTTATCTTGAATAGCGAATGGTGTGTATATTCGACGGTCAGTTTGGCTTTGGCAGAATGATTCCAGAGTCAAAAATCCAATGTAAGAGTGTCAGGAAAAACTGTATACGAGGGACTCGAGTAGGCCGCTGATAACCAAATTTAATCAGAATCTTATCTTATCGCCTTCCGAGGACTACACGAGGCTCCAGTCCATCACATCAAAATGAATATGCTTCATTCCCCCTCGCTTGGCTATTGCCTCGTTGCTGTTGCATGTTCTTGGGACACCACGCTGCATGCTCACACAGCCAAAATTCGACTTACCCACCCTCACATACGGTACGGGATGCCATGATGACCCGCCGGGGATTGCAAGCTCTGGATAGCCTTCAGTTGCCCGGAGGCGTGATGGGAAGCATGTGTGGGCACTGCGGCCAGGTCCAGTCCGAAGGGCTGGCTGACTAGTTTTCTTTATAAGAATACATGCACCTGGACCGGACAATGCATCGTGTTCTTAATCCCGCCCCGACTTGTCCTTGCTTCACTACCACTAGCACTGGAGGCTTTGCGCTTGAGCTTGCGACCGCGATCCGAGACCCAGTGACCTCGATCGACTGACTAGCTTGTGACGATCCCTCTTTGGTCGTCTGGGGTCTACCTAGGCTCAATTCACCGCACACGACCCACGCCGCACTAGCCTCCAGGAAACTGCGTGAAGGCTCATTCAATTGGCGTGCTGTATTGCTTGCCACCGGGCCATCTTACCACCTTTCCATCCCATCTCTACCTACCCATTGAGCCACCGACATCCTCGCTATTGTGGTCATGTCTTCCACCGTTTCTGCAGACACATCAGCAACATACACCGGGGCAGGTCCCTCTTCAACGACTAGTCATCCTGTACCCTCGCCGACAGGGAACACTACTATGTCAGTCCCCTTCGAAGTCCAGCTCATCAAATCCACCACACTCCTTTTCCGTGTCAACGTATTCATCTACGCACTGATCGCATTTGTCGTCGTGCTTCGCATGCCGGGGTTTATCGGGCTGTTTGGGACGAGCGAGGAGTGGAGCAGCGGGCATTTCCTCCGATATATCGCTCCACCACGGCCACAGTTCAAGAAATCCCGGTCGACGCTGAAGAGGAAAGGGACAAAAGGAAGTGGCAGAGGTGGAGCTGGGAAAATGCAACGGAACGATTCCACAAGAACGGTTGTAGGGGACGGGAGAGAACCCAAAGATGAAATGGAAATGATCAAGGACGAGGAGGTAGTAGAGGAGATCTACGTCAGATATCCTCCCCGTCGGCACGCATCTACGCGTAAACATTACGACGAAGACGAAGACTATGAAGGGCTATCGGCACTTCAGCCTTACTTTCCACCGACACACGTACCCTCTGTCCCTAGTTTCCTACGACCGCTCCTCTCGCTTTCCCGCCAACCACTTCCCTTCCCGCCATCATCCTCTAGGCCGTATAGTCTCAAACAATGTATCGTCGTCCTCTCATACTGCGTGATTCTATTCTACGCGTTGATGTACAGATCAAACCCGTTCACAGACGCAACACGGTCAGGGTGGGTGTCAACGTCTCAAATCCCTTTGGTACTGGGGCTAGGCGTGAAGGGCAACGCGCTAGGCCTCGGCGGTCTTTTGGGTGTGGGGTACGAGAGGTTGAATTGGAGTCATAGGGTCGTCGGAAGGGTTGTGGTCTTATGTGCGAATTTACATGGGGTGTTCTATGGTCAGTCATGCCCCAACTATCGCTAATCCGATGATTCTCATCTCTTCTAGTATACAAATGGACGGCTACAGGAACGTTCACGACCGCCATCGCCCGACCCAAGAACGTGTGGGGCATGATCCTCCTCATCGCTATCAACATTCTATGGATGTTTTCAACGATTGGATGGAGGAAGGGCAAGGGGTTGGGGTATAGAGTTTTCATTTGGAGCCATGTCCTTGGGGTTATCGTGACCATACCCGCAGTGAGTCGTCTCTTTTGCATTCTGGTTGCGACGTTCTCATGGAGTCAATGTTAGATATACATGCACCAACCATCTCTCTGGCTCTACGCGCTCTCCTCCGCAGGTATATGGGGGCTCGACCGGATCATCCGAATGGCAAAGACAAGAGTCGCCATCGCCATCCTCACTCCTTCTCCTTCGCCGACAAATCCCTCACCGACCAGGTCCGGAACTCCAGCACGCCCTGGAAGCTGCGACGTCATCCATCTAACAATACCATCCCTTAACACGGGCTGGCGGGCGGGTCAACATGTTCGGTTGAGGGTGATCAGCCCGGGTGTGATGGGGTGGTTTGGGTCTAGCGAGGTTCATCCGTTCACCATCGCAAATGCACCTGTCTCTTCCCCCTCCTATCCCTCGGCAAGTCATCATTATAACGCCCCAGCAGGGGACGAAGGCCTACACCTCGTCATCAAGAAGTGCGGGTTATGGACCGGCCGACTTGCAGAGCTCGCAACATCGCCACACCACTCCTCTTACCTCTCCTCTACACTGGAAGACGGAGAAGAGCGCCTTGACACGAGAACGAGGGTGCGGGTGCTCATCGAAGGACCGTATGGAGGTCCAGGCCGGCTCGTCTTCTCGTCCTTCTCATCCGTCGTTCTGGTTTGCGGAGGATCGGGGATAACTTTCGGTTTGGGGATGTTGAGCGATCTTGTGAAGAAAGATCTGGCAGGCGAGTGCAGAGTGAAGAGTTGTGAACTCGTATGGGTCGTGACAGGTGTGAAGGGTGGAGAGGTAGAAGGCACCATTCCTAGATTGGTCGAGCTTGCCGAGCTTGGGAGGAGACAACAGAGACGAAGAGGAGGCGGCGGAAGCAGGATGGAAGTCAAGGTGAACGTGTTCTATACGAGGGCTGTGACGAGTCAGATGTCACTTTCTGGACTCTTGGGTCGTGGTGCCGATGAGGACGAAGGGGACGTGGATGCGAAGTACTATTATAGACCCATCGCTATCCATCCAAACGTCGTCATCGCCCCAGGCCGACCGAAACTCGCCAAATCGCTCGATTATGCTATCACCCAGGCTTGTAGCTTGTCACATGGGTCCTCAGGTGTGGAGAGCCGCATGTCAGACGACTTTAACAGGCGACATTCGAACTTGAACTTTATGGCGGGTGGACCAGGACCGAAAGGAGTAGCCGTAGGGGTTTGTGGACCTAGAGAATTGGGTGAAGATGTGGGAAGGACTGTGACAGGTGTTGATCCTGTGCGGAGAGAGAGGGTTGGTGGGATCGAAATCTATGAAGAGGTGTTTGGGCTGTGAGCACTGGATTCGGTTTCCCTCAAGCAACCAGTTGAGTATCGCCACAATCAAACTTGGACAAAGCAGAAATAGATTTGTATTTACGTGTTCTTATTTGTATTGGGACTTTTCGTGTACTTTTCAAGGATAGTTCAATGTATTATAGAAAGACCAATCGCATCCGTTCAGTAGCCTGGGGAGGATTTGGTTCGAAAGGTGAAACAGAGCTCAGGCTCGTTGGTGACTCTTGGCTTAGTACCGGCAAGATCGGCAAATCGGTACCACGGAAAGACTCTGAACTATAAATACTCTTTGCATGTACTTTTTCAAGTATTTCGTTAAATTTTATGCTCTCAATCCGTTAGAATTCATCGTTCCGGCTTTGACCAAATTTCCCCGACTTTAGAGACATCTTTGGCCTTGTAATATTTGTGGTAAATTTACTGCTAAGCTACGGTGTAAATCGGCCCATGTAAATTAGCAAACCTCAAATTCGCGGAAGAGTACACGGGCTTGACATGTTTCTGCCCCATCCTACCGAATTTGGGTCCTTCTGGTTCATCCAACGTTACAGTTTCACAGTTACATACCAACGTACCATTCTACCTTCCTTTCGGCCACCCGAGTCTACCAAGGGCCGTCGAATTGTTGTGTGTTTCATCAAAATGCCTCGGTGGTATGCCCTCCATCCTGAGCCTTGTTTCCGCAAGTATGATGTGGCTCAGTCATAAGCATGTCTATGCGGTTTCACAACGCGTCCTCCTTGGACCTTTACTTGTGTTTGTGAGGCGGCACCGTGACACAGGCGCCTATATTCGAGAGTTTGCGCAACAGCCACCCGGCGCCACCAGTGGCTGTATTGCGCACGAACATGCTCCGACACCACCGATATCATGCCTTCTTGGTGTTCGTTCGTTTTGGAGCACTGACCTTACTATGATGCGTTTCGCTGCGCAATGCAGATTTAGCCCCATGTGATTGTTAGTCACTCGTTTCAGTTACTTGTGGTTGTTGCGCAAACTCTCTATTCTTACCTTCCACGTCCACTTCCTCCCTAACAGACTGTTGGAAACTTCCATCGACATTCGTTCTATGGAAGCTACGCCCCAGAACATTCACCTCTTCCACAATGCACACGGTTTCCGAATTGATCAACAATCTATCACCGTAGTCTCTGGAAATCAGTACATCGTGAGGGACGGAGGTAAGCAAACACAAAGAGAACTCATCGTTTTTCGCGTTACCAATGCCGCGTTTTCAGACCTCACCTTTCGACTTAACCCGATTCCCGATGCCTCACATACTCGCGATCGAAAAACTTCGCCCCCCGACTCAGAGTGCTTTCCCGGGACAAGGGAAGAGATCATCCAGGAGATCACCATTTGGGCTGACGCAATGGATTTGGCGGGTTCTGCTGGCCTCTGGGATGGGGAATCAACATCTTCGGACGAAAGCATGGACTCGGTGTGTACTTTTTGCACCTGCGCTGAGGAAATTACTTCAGACGACCGCCGCGATACCGAAATCCCTCATATCTATTGGCTTCATGGTTTTGCAGGTTGCGGAAAGTCAGCCGTTTCCCTGGAGGTGGCTAGGATCTATGGAGGGTCTGGGCGGCTCCTTGCCAGCTTCTTCTTCTTCCGAGGGGCGGGCGATAGGGGCACCATGAAAAGGTTTGCCGCAACGCTGGCCAGCCAAATCGCGACTAGGCTACCTGCCATAGTGCCGTTGATCGAGACCGCAGTGAGGGAGGAGCCAGGGCTGCTGACCGGGCACGTCCCGTTGGCTACGCAGCTCGAGCTCTTGATCTTCTCTCCGCTTCAGGCTCTCATCGAAGAAGGTGTCCTCAGGAAGACCCTTGCCAAAGGGCCTTTCATCGTTGTCATCGACGGACTCGATGAGTGCGAGGACAAGCGAGGAGTAGAGGACTTCATCGATTACATACTCCGCTTCTTCGACGAGCACCCAAGCATCCCACTCCGAATCTTCATTGCTAGTCGGGTAGAGCAACACATCCGCGAGCGTCTGGAGACTGATGGGGTTCGGCTGGGCAACCTCAACAGCCATTGGCCAGGCCAAGATATCGAGAAATTTCTGCGGGGGTCATTTCACGCTGTAATGAAGCGGGACCGCGTCATCCGAGCGTATATTGAAGCGCACGGAGAATGGCCAACCACATCGGACCGTCTCAAATTGATAGAGCACATTGGTGGATCCTTCGTTCTCGCCTCCACGATGTTCAACTTCATCATCCATCCTGCAACGGAAGACGATCCCTTGACGCCTATGGACCGCCTCCCACTCGCCCTCCAGATGAATGGCCTTGATGGCCTGTACACACAGACACTCACCCGTTCGCGACATCTCCCTCGTTTCCGCGAGATTATCTCGACCGTCGCACTCCTTGAAGAGCCACTGCCAATCGTTGGGATAGCCAACCTTCTTGGCATCGATGTTTTCAACGTCGTTCGCGTCTTGTTGAATTTACAAGCGATTGTCCATGTCCCAGGAACCGACGCGAGGGGCAATGTGACACTTTGCCATACATCCCTGCGCGACTTCTTCTTTACCGAGAGCCGATCTGGGTGCTTCTTTGTTCCACCCTCTTTCCATCTCTATTTGTCGTACTGTTGTTTCTGTTCCCTCTTTGAAAGGCCCAACGGGTCAGCATATGAATATGGCAAGGACCAGTATTTCCATAGTCATTGGCGATTATTCTCCGAATCCTGCGACTTCATCAATCAGATTCACGAGTTCCAGGCTTGCCAACCCCTACCTATTGATAGATTGCCCTATCAGGCTTTCCTCTCTTGTGCACTCTTCCACTCCCTCTTCTTGTATACACCCTCGATTTCGGATGTTTTTTCGTATCTACTCATCGAAAGTAGCAAACAATTGGCGCTGGCAATGGAGCTCACTGACCGCCACATTAATAGATTCTGGAAGGGAGAACAATTGTCCATTTTCACCAGATATCGGCCAAGCCGGACGATCAAAATTCAAGTCACGGAACACGCCTACGAAACATTACAACATAACGTCCAACGCGTATCGACCGCTATCCATTCTAAAGTGCTTTTTGACTTTGACCTTCTATAGCTCTGTATAAACTCACAATGTCTTTGTAGTTCCCTGATATTCAAAAAGGCCAGCGTTGCTCAAACGGAATGGTGGAAGAGTATACGATTGATTCAGTACGTGCGCGACCTGACCTCCAGTGATACTATGATGATAATCTTAGCTTTCAGTTTCACCTGTCAGGCAGGGATATTTTCCATGTAGGTCGTCCTCTGGAAATGACAAAAAGCCGCTGAGCGGCATTCAACAGGTGCTTAAATGGGTAGTGGCTCGTGCTCGATTTAAGTGGGAAGAAGCAAAAATAACACCCCGACCTCCCTTGGAGCTCGCTATTTACTACCGTAGTATAGACTTCAGATGCAGCTTCGACTCTGGAATACAACAGCCATGGCAATGACGACTAGATGGTATTCAGCATCCACATCTGCTGATCCAGAAGACGAGCTGAACCCTTCCAGATCGGCGGGGCACAATTTGGAAATATACGGGTTTAACGCGCGCCGGGCCGCCGATGGGTGTTGGCCTGCACTCACCGTTTCCCGTCCTCGGTCAGTCGAGAAAATTCGTTGGGCATACGATGCAGCTATGTATGCCTTGATTTTTAGAAGCTTGAGACGAACAGTTATATTAGGTACCAACGCCTTGGTGCAGAGTAAGGCCGAGGAATATTACCGAGGGCCGAGAAATGGAGGGCAAAGCCGAGGCCTTGCTTGATGATGACAGTGATCTGGCAGTGCCAGTGCTCCCACATTTATTTGCAACGACCACAACGACCACGACACAAGCCAGGAACAGCTGGCTTATTAGCTATCTTCTGGGCTTAACGGGACGACTGATACGAACGACATCGACGGACAATTAACCCAGCGCCAAACGGGAAGCACAATCACAGTCTCGAACACGTAGCACCGACTAGTTTGGAATTCGAACGACAATGTCTGGCTCATCTGCTGCATCCATTTCCTCTACCGCCTCCAAATCCTCCTCGTACTCGTCTTCGGTGGTATACGTACCAACGTCACCTTTACCCCCTGCAAAGCCAAACCATGATTTCACGAAAAAGCCGACAAGCATGCTGAAGATCTTGGTGTGGAGGTGGAGGATGTGGTTCGAGAGCACGTTCGTGCTTTCGATGTTGGAGCCTTGGGAGAAGATTATGATTGGTGAGTCTCTCGCTTTGCCTTTTCTCTTGTGTTCGTGTTAGTTCGTGGCTGACCTCTTCTCGTCCTCCCCTCCCCTATCTATCGCCGACCACTTCAGTCACATTCCTCCTCATCACCTCGTACTTTTTGACCTCGGCCGTTGTCAAACACCTCCCTCACCACGTCACCGTCATGAAGCGACGCGCTATGTACTACCTTGTCGGGCAGGAAGGCGATGAGAGGCTGTTGTGGCAGCTGTTGGGGTGGACTACGTCGTCTGCAACTGCTTCCTCCTCAACTTCCACCGCTGCAGGGTTGTTCCAGGAGCTATAGGCATAGAAGGAGGAGTATGAGGATGAAATATAGCGGCGAGGTATGCGTCCGAGCAGGAAACGACAGCCCCTGACGAAATGCTAGCTCCCTCAGCTTTCAAGCTACGGTCCCATATGCACGCTATCCACTGGGATGCACTCGATCTTCTCTTCTTACTTTGATTGGGTTTTAATGTGGATATTTCCTTTCTTACTTCTGTTCATAGGCTTGGATACTTTCTGCTTACTCATTTAGATTTATCTCCTCGGTTCTTTCAAAGTCTCCTCACCTAATGACTGTGTAGCTCTCCTCTTGGTTGGCTATCTATTCATCCTTTATTTCTCGTCTATAGGATACCATACGACCGATTTAATGACCGAATATTAGTACACGGTGCGCTCTCTCTCCAACTAGATATCAATGGGAGGGAAATACTGATCTAGGGAGATCGAATATGCGGTATCGCGTCACGCAAATCTTTTGGAAAGGATTCGATGTTCGACATTGTTATCTTCCTGCATAGGAAAGACTTGGTTATGGCGGATTGAAGTCGACGAGGGCTTTCGTTGAATTGTTCAAAGGTCGGAACTCGGAGCGGAAAGGCTGCACGGTCATTGGCCCGGCATTTATATTTAGCATCCATCAAATCAATAATATTACAGCTAACTGCAAAACGATAGATCACAGTTTCTTCCGTTTTTGATATTTGTTTAGTTGTGGAGCAGTGGCGCATCCAACCAAACGCTCAAATAGGGCGTAGAGAACATGGAATGGCTGTCTGTTGACCTGGTCATTAGAATGTTACAGTCGTTTGCAAAATAAACTGCAGTACTGNTTTTTTTTTTTGCGAGCAGTTGTGACCAAGTGATGCGTAATGTCACGGTGGGCACGGGGTAGGGTTAATTGTTCCAACTGTTGAATTTGGTTACCCACCGTTGCCGACACCATTTGCTGGCTGCTCGCTTCCCGTCCCTACCTCCCTGAGGCAGCGAACCACCACAAACATGACGTAGTTCAACCAGATCTACTAAATTTAGCAGTGTGACTGTTGGTCACAACTGCACGGAAAAAAAAAAACGATACTGCAGTTTATTTTGCAAACGACTGTATGTTGAACTTATGTGAAATAGACGCCTGTTCCATGGCGCTTATTACATAAACCTCTATAAATAGTATTACACAGTATATTCGGTATATAGTAGGTCTAGTAGTATTCTAGGTTCAGCTTCTGGAGCAAGGCATCATAATGGTGTTATTATGACACCTTAAGCACGCAATGCTCAGTCATCCAATGTGCACAGACCACTAGGTGACTTTGTGTGACATTACAGTCACATATTTGAGTAGTATATAAACCATGTAGTTTAGTACGAATAAAGCTCGAAGCACTTTCTATAAGCAAAGTCAGTAGTACATCCCTCAAGCATCACCCAGTAGTCGATCCTAGTACAACGGTATGTCTCAACAACATACTCTCCCTACTTGTAGCTGCGTGACACAAGGACTCGCATTACCATGCGAGAAATGCTGTCTAACACTGTAAACGGTCAGTTCGCCGAATTCGGTAAGGCACGCGGACCATGTTTGTTTGTACAGCTCCAAAACTAAACAAATATCAAAAGCAAAAGAAAATGAGATCTGGTCTATTGTTTTGCAGTTAGCTGTACAGTCGCGGACAGGCAAACTCGACCAATTTGACAAATCCGTGATCTCTCACGAACCAACAAATAGATTTGGCCAAAACTTGAGGAAACAACTCAGAATTTCAAAAGTGTTCGAAAAACACATCTCCAAAGTTTTTCCCATGGGTTTTAAGGAACGGCGAAATTTTTGGGGGTTTTGAACATTCAGGTAAAATCAAGGAACGGTTGGACGGACAAGTGCATCGATCTGTATAAGCGCTCGATTTGAGATGGTCCGATGACCCTTATACTTCCGCACAGCCCACGCCACTGCATTCCCCGTCAATCCCTGTCGATAGGCTTCCGTGAACCGCCACGAGCGATTGATAAAACGCCGAATGGTGTCAAAGGAGCAAGCATTCAGGCAATGAATTGCCGCTTCCTTTGCATCTTGGAAAGTCTTCTTCTCCATTTGCCGATATCGATATTTAGCCCACCCCCAATACTATGGATTTAGTATCAGTTCCAATTCCTGAGAGATGTCTGAGCACCTACCATTTCAATAGGATTCAGTTCACAATGGCATTTTGGAAGGAAGAGACACAAGTGCCCCTTACTGACAATAACCTGCTCAAGCTCGGAGATTTGATTCGCAAAATCATCCTGGTGACTGAGAAGGCGAGCCATACAGCAGTTGCTGTTCTCGAAGGGACAGACTGGTTGGCACTTTGCCCACATACGAGACACATCAAATCCTTGTTCTTCAAGAACTTGCTGGAGACCTTTCAGGACCAGTTTCCCCTGCTCGTCTCGTGTCATCATTGGCTGAGGTTTACCTCGAAAGCGCGGGTCGGGATTGTTCATCAGAATGATTGTGTCGTGTCAAGGTTTCTGCACTCCACCGTTAGTCTTGTTCATTTTGAAGGCCTTTAAAGCGTCTTCAGGGAGCGCCGCATGAGCAGAGGACTGATCAAAAATGAATAAGGCTTGCTTCCCGGGATTTGCTTCTTCGAAAATTGGAATAGCAACATCTCCAACTTGAGAGATGAGCTGGTCCTTATCCCACCATGGGTCTCCATTACTCCCTCCAGGGAAAATCAAATTTTGTGCGTCTTTCTTGACAGAACCGTCTTCGTTGTACACAACTAGACACCCCGTGCTCTCGCATATGAAGCCCAAACAGTGAATGAGACGGCCGCGGCCTTTCTTCATCAGCGGTTGCTGACCCTTTTTAATCCTAAGTTGGCCATTAATTCTATGATAACTTCTTGAAACATAATATGTGATCGAAATGAGACTCACCAAATCAAAGATTGGTAATCATTTGCATGAAAACAGGACTTGTCCTGAAATACGGCAATGATTTCCTTCTCTCCAGGCTGAAGGATTGGGTTGACTCTCTTGAGCTCGCCTGTTTTGCCAGTAGGGACATACCTCGCCATACGATGTTAATATTCTGTGATTTTCGGAAGGTATGAGTGCTGCCAATAATGTACAACATCTTCCCTTTTGTGTCCGTCCATGTATATGCCCTTTTTACGAGTTGTCTTCACCCATCCAAGCTTTAAGAGCCAACGAAGAGTGGTCTTCGTGCACAGAGGTGCTTTGAGTGCGATTCAGAGCCCAGGAATAATCTCCTTGTTCAGTCCCTCGCGAAACTTGAGTGGTGTCACTGATCCAACTGTTTGAGTTGTGAGCCAAGCTCATGCTGCTCCACGGACGGCTTCATCTTGAAGCAAAGAACTGCGACTTTGATAACCACCCCGCTTTTCAACTGGCAGCTCCTTGTAGATCTGATAATGGCGTGCAAGTGCCCGAATTCATCTGGCAAAGTAGATAGCTGAGCTGTTGACATCTTCCTGACGAAGTGTTGCAAAGCTACAAAGAATCATTAGCTGATTTACCTGGGACGAGCTGAATGTCTTGAATTTTGTTGTCAGGTGCACATTTATTTGATCTCTGAGGACAGACCAAGGTCGAATTTCAGGTGCAGGAAGCAGGTTGTCGTGAAGTTCTTCCTCCCAGCACTCGACTCCAGTTTCCGGGTCGATATTGAGATCAATTTGAGGCCCATTGATGCTCTGGGTCACGGTCCGGATTCCAGGTGCATCCTTGTTTTCCATTTTTTCGATTTCAACACTTGCCCGGTGCTTCAAGTTGTTCCTGCTTGATGCCTCCCGCTGATCATTAAAGAGTAGAGGTGGTGGGGTGACTGACTCCTGACAAATATCTTGGTCAAGAAACTCCAGCTGAATCTCGGGTGATTCCTGTCGAATGGCAACAGACTCAATATCGCTGCTCGGAGCACAAGAGATTGGAGGGAGGGAGTCAATATCTATCTCCACCTCACTATCTATCTCTTCTTTGATTGAGGCCTCATTATCTGACCATCCAATTGAGGTTTCGCCAATGCCAGAATCCAACTTGGGCGTTTTCCCTTTCCCACGCACAAAAAAAGCGTCAAGCTTTCCTTGCTTCATTTGCCTAGCCTTCCATTTCGGCATCCTCTGAGTGTGAGGTGCTTTCAGTGTGACATCGGACCCCTTCCTGTACTCGGTTGGTTGATCTATTGAAGGTTAAATCTTAACTCAGCCCCAAATACTTCAATATTCTTGCAACTCACCTTTCTGTTCTCTCTTCTTTTGTTCCTGAGCCTTTCTCTCAGTCCCAGTGAGATAATCCTCATCTTTAGAATCGTCACAGTTGTCCCCTAGGTGAGTGCATCTCCTTCCTCCAATTGCAGCATCTCTCGCAATTGTATAAAGCCCATCCCTTACTAACTTTCCTCCACCCCATACCTCATCCTCCTGTACCATGGTTTCAAAATCATCTTCTACATCGTCATCCGACTCTTCACTCCACCTCGGCTTTGTGCTATCAAGTTGGACATTTGTGGAAAATGTCTCTTCATCATCGTGGGTGGTCTCGACTATTGTAATTTTGGGCTTGTGAATTTTGTGAATCTTTGAGTGACCCTTGAGGTTTGCAATACTGCAAGGGTGGACATTTTTCTTCTTTTTTGGGGGCGGCATGGTGGTCAGGTTGATAGGAGTAAGCCTCGTTTCATCCTCGTTACAAGTCTGGGCCCCGTTGTAATTTTTTTTGTTATCTAGTTTCTTTCTCCGCAAGCAATGAGACGTGCTGTGAGGCACCCCTGTTGCGTCATAGCGCTCGGGATCCTTCCTAATTCACACATCAATCANTTTTTTTCTGCAAGACACAACGAATTGATTTCCCCAAAACTTTGGGATCATCAACCGCTCGTCAAAAGGAGTCGATTGCGCATTTTTTTTGGTGATTTTTGAAGCAAAATCCAGGAACGGCGAAATATTTCCATGCCCAGCTCAAGAAATCCTGATTTTCTGGGCAACAAACCGATAGATTTCGCTCAAACTTTGAGAGAACAGAGGCCCAACAGGAATACATTGATTGAGATACTTTCCAGACACAGCTATAGAATCTCGAAAAGTTGGTCGAGTTTGCCTGTCCATGACTGTAGCACTGTAGGCAGTGTAGCAGCATAGCCACCTCCACCTTCCCCCAGAAACGCGCAGTGGACTTTGAATCAGTGGCAGTTTGGCAGTTATTGCCAGTTCCTTTACATCTCCCCTCCATCCCAGACTGTCCTACCAATTCAGCATGTAAAAATAGGGCCTAAATCCCATTATTTGACCACTTTGTTCTATAATTACTCTATTCTGCTCTCTTCAAAGTCTCTGTTTGCTGTCTTTATTGCTGTTTTCATAATTGTTGGCGCAGCCGTTGAAACGCGCGCAAACACAAAATCCATGCGCGATTTGGGTTGTCGATTGGGGCACCCCATAGCTCAACAACGGGTGCACGAATCACCACGATTTTAGATACATTCAAAAGCGTGGATCGACTAGAATGTATTAGTGTACTTTTTTCCCTCATTAAATCATGCTTTCTCCTCAGGCTGGACAAACATCACAAAGGAGTCCAATTTGACAAGTGCAATTCATGTTGCATGCTCAACGAGGTTCAGTCCTCCCAGAATGAAATTATAGGGTCAGCATACTAGTGTAGTAAAGCTCTACATTGATTTTAGAGAGGTTATTTGCCCTCTCTCATCTGAGATAACAATACCCTTTGGCATGGTGATACTGGGCAGAGAGGTTTGGTGATGGGAACCACATGAGGGTTGATGACATGCATCCAACCACCTGGTTTCAATTTAGAAATGGCCTTATTTTTCTACAGCAATACATTCTGCTCAATCCACGCTTTCGAACGCATCTAAAATCGTGGTGATTTGTGCACCCGTTGTTGAGCTCTGGGGTGCCCCATCGACGACCCAAATTGCGCGCGGATTTTGTGTTTGCGTGTGTTTCAGCGGCCGCGCCAACAATTATGAAAACAGCAATAATGCCAAAGATTACTGGCAGTCTAAGCATCTGGAAGCCGTCTCTTACGATGGTTACACTAAGAGATACTCACAGACAATATACATTAGATCAACGTGTATTGTTGAAGGATCTCGAGATGATACAGAGCGGAGGAAATGCAGAGATGAGGGGAGACAGAGAAAGGTAAGGTATAAGTCATGTCTGCACCGTATATATATGAGAGCAACTGTCATGTGATTGTTTTATATATGTGGGTCCGTATGTACGCTGTGGAACGTCATTACACTACTCCTGTCTCAAAAAAAAGCAAACATTTAAAGTGAAAGAAAAATAAAAAGGAAAGAAAACAAACAGAAAATGCTCAGCACGGGTGCATCAAAACCCAGTGGGAAAAAGCTACCGGCTGGCCGAGAAAGAGAAGTGAAGATTTATACATAATCCTGGGGGTGGGCCGTTTGCCATATGTCCAAGGCTTCGCAGTCTTCAAGTTCCTTCCCGGGCAGCCATTTGTCATCTTTCAGACCATAACCTCTCCATCTGACAAGATAACACCAGCCTTTGCCACGTCTTCGCGAATCAATTATGCAATTGATCCACCATTCTTCTGCGCCATCTGGCGTCATAACTGGACCGGGTCGTGAGTGTTCTCTCAAAGGAAACTTTGCAGCATTGTTGGGTACGAAACGCTTCAGTTGGGAGACGTGGAAGGTAGGAAAGATATTAGAAGAAATCGGCAAATCTAAGGTGTAAGAAGAAGAGTCAGCATGAGTTTTTAGAATACGATAAGGGCCATCAAATCTTGGGATGAATTTTGCGGTCCTCCTCGCGTCACCAGCGAGATATTCTCTACGCCGGTTCCTGGTGCATAGTAAGACCTTGTCGCCCACTTCGAAATGAGGATCTGGATTTCTGTGTTTGTTTGATGCTTTCGCTTGGTTGATCTTAGCATGGTGAAGATTGTCCTGAGCCTCCAGAACGTCCACTCGTAAGTGCTCGAGAGTTGAGAGCGCTAGGTCGAGGTCGGTTGATGGGGGAATCGAGGTGTCGTTGAGTGAAAAGGGTGGGATGACACGGGGGGAAAACCCAGACTTCAGCTGGAAGGCTGAAAAGCCCGTGGAGCTGTTAACCGTGTTCATCATATCAAAGCAGACCTTTGGAAGGGCCTTAACCCAACCCTTCTGGTCACGCTCCACATGATAACGCAAGGCCTGGATCACAGTTTTGTTGGTATGCTCACTGGCGCCGTTGGTCTGAGGATGAAAGGCTGAGGACATTTTCAGCTTTACCCCAGTGAGTGTATGCAGCGTCTTCCAAAACAACGACGTAAACAACTTATCCCGATCCGAAACTATTTCCAACGGCAATCCGTTGTCACAGTACCAGTTGTCGAAAAAGATTTCAGCAAATTCCGGGGCGGTAATCGTAGATTTGCACGGCACTAGCTTTATGTCGGCCCTGAGACAATCTGTCATCGTAACGACAAAATCAAAACCCTTGTCCACAGGCAGCGGCCCGACAAAGTCAATTGCGATGGACGCAAAACGGGAGTCGGGCACGGGTAGCGAGTGAAGAGGGCCAGAGGGCCGTACAGTAGGGGATTTGTTCCTCTGGCATGCTTCACACCCAGCTATATATCCCATTTTGAGGTCACGGCGCATGTTCGGCCAATAAAAATCGTCCCGAAGAGCCTCATATGCCTTTTGGAATCCAAAATGGCCCAGAGCATCATGTGCAAGCTGGAACACTGTTTCCCGAAGCCCTGGAGTGTCTGGCACCAACAACCGATTATTCAGGTACCACAGGCCATCTTGGCTGCACAGGTTCTGAATGCCTTCTGCCGCATCGGCCAGTTTCTGACACCATGGGTCCAGTGTATCACCGTGAATCATCGACTGAATGAAACTGTCATCAATCGACAACTTGATGGATTTCCGGTCATCAACTACAGCGGCAGCAAGAGAGGGAAGCAGGCTGTATTCCAGACAGGTATTACAATCTTGAATGATGGTGGCCGCAGCAAGTGGGGAGTCTCCCTTGGCTGCCAATATCGGTGAATCAGTCGCCCTCTGGTCATCCCAGAGGTCAAACTCGGTGGCCACCTGTTCAGCGAGGTTACTACTGTCAATCAACTCTGTGTGCGACAGTGCGTCGGCAACGGTGTTCTCCTCCCCCTTGACATAGACAAACTTGCCGTCAAATTGGGAGAGGTACTCCATCCAGCGTTGTTGCCTTCCCGAAAGGTCCTTCTGACCATCAAAATTCTCCAGTGTGCAATGGTCTGTGTAGATGAAGAAGGATTCACCAACCAGGTCAGAATGCCACTTAACCAGAGCCCGCATAACAGCCAGCATCTCTTTTTCATGAATCGGATAGTGCAGCTGTGCTCCCTTGAACGGAGCCGAATCAAACGCCACAGGCTGAGCTGATTCCCATGTAGGCCCGAACGACAGGATAGCGCCAGAGCACATATTGGAGGCATCGGTGGTTACGTAGATTTTGTTGGCTCCCGGACTCTCATGGTCAATATTTGTAAGGCATTCAGCGCCAACCACGAGGTCCTTTATTCCGTCAAACACTTTCTGGTGTTCAGCCGTCCACTGAGGGAACTCAATGTCACAATCCTTCATAGTCAGGCGAAAGAGAACCTCAGTATGGGCTGCAAGGTTTGGCAAGAAGGCAGCGAGGTACCGAACAAGACCCAAGAACCGACGGACCTTGGTAGCAGATTTCAGAGGCGGCCAGTGCTTTATCTTATCAACCTTCTGGCCATCAGGGTGAACACCTTCTGCCGAAATAACATGACCCAAGCAATGGATCTCGTTGCAGAAGAGACAGGTCTTCTTAGGGTTCAACGAAAGCCTGTGTTCCCGAAGCGCAGTCAATATTTCATGTAGGTGACAAACATGTTCTTCCACAGTATCTGAGAAAACGACAATATCATCCAGATAAACGTGGACAAAATTTCCGAGGAACGGAGCAAGCGCTCGTGCAATCCTGCGCTGATGGATTGAGGGCGCATTGCGAAGTCCCATTGGCATCACAAGCCAGTCGAACGAGCCCCACAGTGTACTAACTGCGGTGAATTCTACATCGTCTGGATGCATCCTTGTCTGAAAAAACGCGTTTGTCATGTCAAAGACCGAAAAGATCTTTCCACAAGCGATGTTGGCAATTATGTCGTCGACCCGAGGAAGAGGGTATCAATCAGGCACAGTGTTTGCATTAAGAACGCGATAGTCATTGACCCAGCGCAGCTTAGCCATCAGGTCAGCTTTCGGTATGACAAACGAGGGCGAGGCAAAAGGGGAAGAGGAAGGGCGAATACGGCCTGCTGCAAGATGCTCTTCAATGAGCTCCTTCCACTTATCGCAGTACTTACGAAGGCAGCTATAAGTCCATGATGGCATTGACCAGTTCGGATCTTTCAATTGAATTCGAGCGTGTACGTCAGAGGGAAGATCATCAACTGAGGATGGGGGGGGAAAAGACATCCTCGTAACTTTTCAGAATCTGTTGCTCAAGTTCAGCCCTCTGGATCGCTGTCACTTTGTCTCGGATAATCTTATTCACCGCAGCAATGGCAGCGTTGACACAGCATGAGGAGCTCAAGCCCTTAAGCGCCAAGCGGCGATGTGAAGTCTGTTGCAACAACTCTGTCAACATATCTGCCCAGTCATTCCTAAGCTGACGAATCCTCGACCGCGGTGTGTTTTGTTGCCGGGCTGCCAGGAGAGATGTTAACCGGTCCAGGGGTGACTGTCACAGGCCCGTCAAGAGGTCATAGTTGCTCGCCTTAGCAATCGCAGTACAAGCGGCATGATCGACAACAATATCATTCTCGACAAGAAAAGGCAAACCAAGTAGGATTGGAACACACAAATTTTTAACAATTACAGCGTCTACTACTGAAGACGTCCATGCATGATCGGCCGAAGTGACAGACAGGCGTACAAAATGAGAGGGGACAGTGGAGGCGTTGGATGTGAAGGCGGCGCCGACAGTAGGAGGGTTACGCAGAGGGAAACGACGGAGGCCGAGCTTGGTAGCCCACGTGTCATCGATCAATATCAGTCCTGCACTGTTGTCGAGCATTGTTGTGACCGGGGTAGAAAATTCATCAACACCAAAGACATGAGCCTCCCAGTAGAGATTTTCGACAGGAGTTGGATCACTCACATCATTGTACAGCTGCCCAGTGTTGTCCCAGCGTCCCAACAGTTCCTTCTGAGTTGGCAAGTGAACCCTGGTCCTTTTTGGGGTGACGGTGTTGACAGCAGCAGCAGTGACTCGTTGTCGGAGTCTGGTAGAGCTTGTATAGCGGCAGTGCAAACCGTGGACGAGGACGCGGCCTTGGCGCCCTGCTTTTTCTTAGCTTCCAGAGCCTTTGACAAGGTCAGTTCCGTATAGTTGGCTGCCGAGGGAAAATTCCCTGTGCACGTCCTCGAAAAATGGCCGGCGTAGAACTCACGGCATTTGCGACAGCCCTGATGTTCATTCAGCAGCTTGATTTCGTTCTCGGTGAGTGCTGGGAGACGGCCGGACTTAGAACCAGAGCCGGCAGGGCGGGCATGGTGGTCGTTGGGGGCGGAGGAGGTCGAGCCAGTATTTTGACGGTTAGCATTGCAGTGGACGTCGTCGGCGATCTCGTGAGCTCGTTTGAGTTCAAAACGGAGATCATCATCATACCGAGTGATGAACTCTGTCCACTGGAGTAATGGGATGTCCACTGGAGTAATGGGATGTCCACCTCCTCGGAGCCGATCCGGATCGTCTTGGGGATTGTGATGGGACGGAGCTTTGAACGAAGGTGGTTGGACATATTCGATTTCAGCTGCTCCATGATCCTTGATTCTGGCAGTGCGCCGTCATCGGACAGGGTCAGGAGAGTGTTGTTGCGAGCCACCTTGTTGGCATAGTCTCTCCACGGCTGATCTTTTCCTTGGGAGGCGCGGTAGATGTCGGCACGCAAGTTGTTGGCCCAGTCGTGTGGCAAGAAGTTGTCGCAGATTCGTTTAAGGAACGTGTCAAACGGAAGCGCACCCAGCACGGACTGATTGGCCGACACATATGTTGAGATGCGCACATCCTTGAAGCAGAAAAGTACAGGTCTTGCGACCCTTTTCTCCTCTGGGATATCCTTCTTGTCGAAGTAGCAGCGGCAGTACTGAGCAAACTCGAGCAAGACAGCAGGAGTCAGATCACCCGAAGAGACGCTGGGGCGTTTCCCGTGTCCACTGATGGTGATCGTCGCGACGTTAGAGTTGCCCATGGTAATTATCTGAGAGGGACAGTCGTCAGAATCAGAGCTGGAATTGGATGACGGTTCGGAGTCAGAGGGAGACAAATTGGAGTTGTTGGGGGAACAAGGAGGAGGTATGACAGGTGGAATGGGAGGGAGAATGGGAGATTGGGGGGGGTATGTTGACAGTCTCCTTGTCTCCTAACAGATCAGTCAAGGGCAAGTCATCACCCGACAGCAACGGATCTCCTTGAGAGTCGACATCGATAGTCTTCCCCGTAGGATCCGAGGACGGTTCAGCTGTTCCCGCCTTAGTGGATCGGTGTGTATGAGGAGCCATCTTAGCTAGGATCTTCGTAAGAAGATTAGCAGGACGTTCTGTTTGGGGTAAATAGCGGAAACAATACGGTAACGGCAAGGCAGTGGGGAAGAAGCCCAAGGGTGATTTCGCCATAGTCCTTTGGACTCTAGTCACCTTGAGCGATAAATACGGAAGTAAATTCGAACTTGCCTAATGGCAATGAAACAGAAACAGATATCGCCTGAGGCGATGAAGCAAATATCGGTGATTGGCGGCGTGCTCGCCGTTCACCAAAGGGGGTACACGGTGATTGAAACGTAAAAAAAAAGTGGAAGCCGTCTCTTACGACGGCTACACTAAGAGATACTCACAGACAATATACGTTAGATCAATGTGTATTGTTGAAGGATCTTGAGATGATACAGAGCGGAGGAAACGCAGAGATGAGGGGAGACGGAGAAAGGTAAGGTATAAGTCGTGTCTGCACCATATATATATGAGAGCAACTGTCATGTGATTGTTTTATATATGTGGGTCCGTATGTACGCTGTGGAACGTCGTTACAGCATCATGGAATCCATGGGTTTCTTTGTTCAAAGATGCACCTTCAAATGATGATATGGATATCAGAGATCCAATACATATACAACCATTTATTGAGGATTGGGGTGGACATGTGTCAACTATGCATCCACATCAAGATCAGCCTTCTGCAGATATTCACCTCTCTGCCAGATTGTTTGATACCCTTCAGGAAACCAAAGCAGAGCTTGCTGAAATTATCAACAAATTGTGGATGCATAAAGAATGCAGAGCTGGGTACTGTGAAAGACAGAAGAAATCAACAGAGGAACTGGTTTGCTGTTTTGTGTTTCCCAAAGAGTGCAGAGAAGCAACTGGTTTTGATTGTGCTGCAGGCAGAGAGAGTTTGCTGATGTGCTATTTCATTTCCAAAGATGCTTTCTTCTTTCACTGCAGAAAGAGATATCTGTGGCCAGGAAGTGTCTCACATTCTATTGGACCGCAAATAGGTCAATAATTCACATTTGGTAAAATCACTTTGTGTTTTGGCAGATGTGTTACTTGACATATCTTGTCACAATGAGTGCAAGTCTATTATAGACTACTGTAGATTGTATCCTCATACAGAAGACTATAGCAACCTCAGTCTTTTAAAATTCACTAGCAACTATGATTGGACAAATGAGAAGTCAAATGGGCAAACTCAACTTGGCAGATTGATCACTGACTTTGCCAAAGATTTCTTTGTTCAAATGCCTGTCATAATATTTGGAGACCTTGCCTAATTACCTCCAGTTAAAGATACTCCATTTTATTTGGCTCACAGCTGCCCTGACCTGACTGCTGCTGGTTGGCATACTTACCAATCTCTGTCTCAATCTGTTACTCCAAGTCAAGTTTTTTGGCAAGCAGGAAATGACCCAACTAAATCAAGTCTAGGGGTGCACTTCTACAGTTATAGACCTATGAGACTACTGAAAAATATTACAAGCTGATTTTCTCATGCTGTTGGGATTGTGAATTTCCTGGGGAACAGATTCAGTTTGATCAGGCAATTGACAATTGACTTGCTCCCTACCTGTTCTGCTATTGGTGAATATAACAGACTTTGTCTTTCAGAGCTTCCATCTCCCATTGTGTTGTGTAAAGCAAAGCACAATTGTGATGCTGCCAAAGAGGCATCTGATGAAGATGCAGAAGTGCATGAGTTATGGTAGCACAGAATATTTGGACTTCAAGAGGTAGTGTCCTTTTCAAATACTATCAACTCCCTGTACTCATTGCTTGATTATAAGAGGACTTGTGAATGAAAGTCATGGCATTGTCAAATGGATATGTGGTTCCAACAAAAAGATCCTTAGAATGATTTGCTTGCAGTTGTCTTTGTTGCATTCAACAAATATTCTGGAGATGATAGAGAATGATTGAAATTTCATGGATTCCAATCTATCCAGTTAAAGCTAAATGATAAGATCAATCTAGAAAGGCATTATTGCAAACTCAACTTCCATTGACCTTAGGATGGGCCATTACCATTCACAAAAGCCAAAATCTGACATATAAATTTAGATGACTATGTCTTTCAAAATTAATGTAATTTTACATGACTCAATGTTAATTTGAAAATAACACCTGTCCTTGAAAAATTGGATTAAGCAAGCACCCCACTATAAAGTATGACACTTGTGTCATGCAGAAATATGGTTCTTTGAGGTGCTGCATCTGGCCCCATTGTGTCTATCACTCTGTCTGGCTGTTCTTTTTTTTCTCCTGTTGTGGTCTCCTCTATCCTGCTCATTGTATTGTTGGAATTTTTTTCATGCTTTTGTTGATGCTCATCTTTAGCTGCTTCAGTCCCCTCCTTCTTCCATTGCTCTGCATTTCTTTTCCTCTGGTATCATGTCCTTTGGCACTCTTTTCTCTCTGTCAACCTTTTTAACATCTATTCAGCATATCTCAGTTCACTCTGACCAGTCCAGCAACTTGAACATCATCACCCTCCCAGAAAATTTCAAACCTGCAAGAGATGGTTCAATGATGATGGCTATATCATATGGAGTAGGAAGACAGTGTCCACAGCGTATGAGGGCTGTCAAGGAAATATGGGTTGGTGAGAGGCCTGTGAATGCCAACAGTACTCAGGTGCATTTCTAATGCTTGCCATTCCCTTTCCATGCTGACCTTTGTTGTGTTTCTTCAGAATCTCTGAGTTATGATTGTGCACTCTCAGTACTCTGTGTTCAACATCCTTTTCTCCACCCCTTTTTCATCCCAAACAGACCTCATTACTGGCTCTTTCATATATCCCCTCTGGCTGCACCTCATCTGCAGCAAGATTCACTCAGGACCAATGTTTCTTGCATTCAAGGATTGAAACACCCATCCTGCTGCTCTGCTGTCTTGCTCCACAACTGTACATGGACCAAGGATTGCAGCAAGCACTGTCCAGCCAAAGACTGACCTTCAAAAAATGACAACATGACTGCAAGCTTCCTTTGGAACTCTCATGCACCTCCAACAGTCACGGGCCTTGCCACTGATCAGACTCTTTTGGGAATGGGAGGGAACTTATCTATCACTTTTCAAAACACTGTTGCAACATGCTTTGTAAGAACTACACTCCTTCATGGCAAGTCAACTTAACTTCAGTATGGCAATGGGTCTCTATTATTGTGGATTCAATATTCAATGCTGACAACTTGTTTTCCCCCAGTAATTTGCTTTGCCATCCTTGCATCGGCCTGTTTTTATTCTTGTACCTCAATGCAGCTTTGTCCTTGCTCAGCAACAGTTTCAACTCAGTTAAAAGACTCCATTGTTCATCAGCCTGCATCTTTCTCTTAGCATAAACCTGCATCCTTAAATGTTTCCTTCCACCTAGCACTATTTTTGGTCAAGTACAGTGGTTAATATTGCCTTGCATTACACTTAGTCTATGTCATCTTTGTCCCATGTCCCTCTTCTGTTTACTTGTTCCTTTGACTCCTTAGCAGTTGTGGGTGCCTCATTTATATTGATATACATGTTCAATCTTTCACACTCCTGCATTCAAGACACAACACATTGCTTCAATGGTAATTGCATACTGTTTATAGTTTATTTCAGCANTTTTTTTGCTGAGATTTTGAGGTAATTGACTTGGTGATAAGTTAGCAACATTAAACCTGGCAGTGCCCCAGCAACAAGGAACACCAAGATTGTGTGTCAAAAAAAAGAAAAACAAGTCAAAATGCCTTGGACATGTGCCGCATGTAGCGTCGGCCCACTTCAGCTAAGTTGCTGCTGGTGCAGAGGATACTGCAAAGCCAAGCGCAAGGAATAAGACCACCACCACCAAATGCCATGACTCTTTCCCCCAATCTCTAAAATGGGGAATTTCCCACATACTGGTCTAAAATCTGCACGCCACCAGCGCAGAGACGTCAAACACAGTAATTGTCTTCTGCTTATTCTCCTTTGAAACAAGCTCCACCCCATACTATTGTTGTTGGAAAACTCCGACTGGCATGACCAACGGAGATTGCGGTCCCAGCCCGTTGGATGGGTAACCCTGCGTTGTCAGCCGTTGGCACTTGACCAACAGGATTGATTTATCAACGCCAACGTAGTGTTGCAAACGAGGCCGAGGCGCCTTGTGTCTCGCCTTGCCTCACCTCGTTTCCAACCCATATCCGGTAATCCAGGCGAAACAAGGCGAGTTGATGGCAGGCTGCCATATATAGTGGCTGGCTCCCAGCGCCTGTGACCTGTCAGTGTAGATAAGATACGACCTACGTGTACCATTAGACGCGCAATTATATATCCACAGAAGCGTCAAACAAGAGAAGACCAGACAAACGGAAATGGTCCGTTGAGGGTACCTTGAGCCTGGAGAGACCCTGCATGGGTAGGATCTGACTGTATATCATACGGCTGAGCTCCTTGCGGTCACCAGGTCCTGGTTAAAAGAGAGCACAATTTTGCATTGAAAATCAGTTTTCTGCCCTACCGCTTTCTCAGAGCCTCGTTGGACACTCCTCAGCAGCAATTTGGCAACGCTCCAGCTCTGTGTTTGGGTCGGACTGAGCCTGATGGCTCATTCTAGCTCAGGCTACTCAGCTCATGTACCGGGAACTTCACAGGACCCAGCTGCCCCTACTAGTAATGAGCATGTTCTGACTCTGAGTCCTGTGAATGGATGGCCGGCATACTACCCACCACATGCACACTACTACCCTGTCCATCCTCAAGGGTACTATTCCTTCCCAAGAGGTTTGTTCTCAACTCCAGTGACCACCCAATTTCCCCTACCTCCGCAGGCAGCTGTGTATCCAGGCAGTGTTGCGGAATCTTCAAGTTCAGCCTTTCAGGGCAGTTCTCAGCCGCACCTTGTGTCACTTCTACTCCGCCCGCCGTTCAATCTCAAACAAACAAAGGTACTACATCAAAAAAGCGAAGTCGGAATGGCAAAGGGAGCAACAAAAAGGCAAAGAAAACATCCACTGACGAGGCTACAATGGCCAACAAAGAGAATATTGCTCCGGCAGTAGCAACAGCAACCATCTGCGGAGTTGGACCAAGCATGTCACCGTCCGCAAGGACACAGTCAGCATTGAACCCGTCAACGGGTAAGTTAGAAATCCATTTTTGAGTTATATATTTATCACTCACCAAGTTATTGCTTCATGAACTCAGCAGCTATTCCTATGTCAACACCACGCACCACAAAGGCAGATGCCATAGATATATGGCACTTCTTTCAACCTCTCTCATCACGCGATGCACCCGTGTTGGATAAGGACTGGCCTGAAGTGGATAAAGAGCCCAAACTCCAGAGTAACCCAGGCTCACCGTTCGTTGGTTGTAAACTATGTGTTCGGTGAGCTCTTAGAATACTAATTACAATTTGTGTTCATGATTTCCATAAATTAGACTGCTGTGGAAGACGTGGGTCCATGGTAAAAATGGGAACACATCGACGTATCGCAACCATCTCGAGACCTACCACAGCCGCATTTACACACAGGCGGTCATAAGAAATTGTCTGAGGTATGCGGTTGAGGTTGCATCTGACCTTAGATCGTCTACAACAGCTCCAGAGCGACCTCCATACTCCAAGGAACACTTCCAGCGGCTGCTTACGATGTGGGTTGTGGCCGACGACCAGGTGAGAGTGTTATGGTAAACACTTGTGCTCATTGACTGATTTAGCCTGGACAGTCAATCAACGTTGTGGAATCCCCTGAGTTCCGAGAACTATTGCTATTTCTTGGAGATGGTAAACTCGAAGATAGAGACATCCCTCATCGTGACAAGATGACCTCAATGATTCTTGATGCCCATGCTTTAGAGTATCAGAAAATGCGCAAAGACTTGAAGAACGCGCTTGGGCGTATCAGCTTCACCATGGACTTGTGGACTGACCCAAATTTGACCCCATTTATGGCTGTAACAGCGCACTACTACGCTCGGAAGCCGGATGAAGGCATTGCATATCGATCTGGACTGGTTGCCTTCCATTATACACCAGGGGGTCACTCAGGGGACGAACTCTCGCAGCATTTCTTCAAGATCATGGATGATTTGGACGTTTTACACAAGGTAAGCTTGTACTTTGTTATCATTCATCAAGAAACTCATTATTTTCGCCAGATCGGGTCGTTGACAATGGATAATGCTTCAAACAACAATACCTTAATGGCCGCTATCGAACTCAAGCTACAAGAGCTCGACATTCCATTCAGTGCTGATGGAAATCGCATCAGGTAGTGCTCGTTTGATGTCACCTATGCCTCTCACAAGTACTGACTCGAGGAATTTCGAGATGCTTCCCACACGTCGTCAACCTTGCATGTGGTGCAATTATCCAAGAGCTGAAGAAGCTTGCGACGGAAAAGGCTACGAACTACGAATTCGACTACATCATTGATCAGCCAGATTGGCACCTCTATCTTGACGCTCTCGAGTCCGATCTGATAGCACGAGTGCGAGCTTTGGTGGCCGCATGTAGGAAGTCATCTCAACGGCGACAAGATCTCCAAAAGATCATTCGAGAAGGCAACAACAAGGGTCTTTGGGCTGGCAAAATCCGTAATCCATTCCCGAAAGATGACCCAAACGTCCTACGACCACTTCAATTGCTTCGAGACTGTGAAACACGATGGTCGTCAATATATTTGATGATTACGCGCTTTCTCTACTTGTATCCGGTACGCAGAGCTCAAGAAAATCTAATAGAAAGCAAATACTGATGAAATCTCACCGGTTCAGGCAATTCAAATGTTTCTTTTGGAGCGTTCGCAATCTGATCTGAGAGATTGCTTACTTGATGAGCATGAGATCTCCGTCCTGGAAGACATCCACCAAGTCCTCCATGTTGCCCATCTTGTACAGGAGCTCCTTTCGGGAGAGCGAACACCGACTCTCAGCATTGCACTTCCAACTTACGAACTTCTCATCTCAAAATGGAAGGATCTGAAGCGGACAATCCCTGAGCTGGCACCATTCATCGGTCAAGGGATCCGGAAAATCGAAGAATACATGGCCGAGACACGAAAATCCCGAATTTATGCTCATGCTATGGGTGAGTAGATTCCTTCTCTTTGAAACACTTGATGATGCCAAATCAACCAAGCTCTCAATCCATCAATCAAATTCACAAAGTTTAAGGCTCAAGGAACTCAAGAGCGTGAATGGATTAAGGAGTCTGTAAGTCTTCAATGCATTCAACAAACATTTCTTTCTGCTCTCTAAAATTGCGAAGATGGTTTCTTTTCAGAGAGCCCGTCGACAGGACACTCGTCAAGCTAGACTTATCAAATGAGCAGCAACTACTGGCTCCGACGCATTTGCTGCACTCACGCACGGTTTCGGTTCTCTCGAGAGTCTTGACACCTCAATCCGGCGCTGGAAATCTCATTCCAGCATCCCATCAGCACCTGCAGCAGACGCTACAACACCTCGGGAGCTTACAGACGAGCAAAAGGCTGCCAAGAAGGCCCGAGACGATGCTGAGGACATCTCAATTGTGGAGCGAGAGTTATTGATGTGGGAAACTGACTCTCTGTTAACTGTTCCAAGTTTCGGGGATCTCACATCATTCTGGGCGGTAAGATCAATTGACATGTTCATCGACATGAGCTAAAGGTTTGAATCTATAGAGCAGTGAACATCAATTTCCGTTGCTTTTCAGGATAGCAATGGATTTATTACCAGCTCAAGCATCTGCGGTACCTTGTGAGAGGGTTTTTTCGTCAAGTAAGGAAACCTGCTCCCTCCGCCGAAATCGCATTCAACCGCCATTGATGGAGGCACTCCAAATTCTCAAGTACAGTGTTAAGTCATAACGGCTTATTTTTCTTAGCGATCTCGTTGCTCAAGAACTCGACTATACTTTGGAGGGAGGGGTTACCGATGCAGCTTTCAGCGAGCTCTATGATGGAGGAAAATTCAAAGAATTGGAAGAGCTCCTTGCCAACTTGGAGGTTTCTTCTTCGTGATCTAGAAAATTTGTTCTTGGGACTTTCTACTTTAGTGTACACTAATCTTGCTATCCTCCTCAACGTTCATGGCTTGCTGTCGAAGTTATCTTAGCGAGTTCAGCTGTGGGAACAGGTATCGGCAGTCGGCACCCTCGCGCTGCGATTGGCTGGCGAGCGTGTGATCTCGTTTCACCTCGACTGAAAAATGATGGGTTGAACCRAGGCGGACGCCTCACCTCGCCGAGGACACCTAGCCCACTGGGGCAAAAGTTCGCAGTTCGCGGTTTGCGGTTCGCGATTCACGGTTCGCAGTTCGCCGGATCAAATCATGTGAGCAAACTGGTCGCCAGCGACGCCCATTCCTCTCTTTGTTGCTGCTAGCGTTGAGCCCAACCAACGTCCCTTGACGAGGATGAGGCAAGGGTCACCACTTCCCCTCCAATCCTCGCTCTTTCTTGCCTCCTCATCTTAAACATTCTCTAGTCCAAGCTTAGTTTGCGAAACACGATGGGAGCTTTACACTTTGGTTTGGTATGGTTTCGAGGTATTCAGGTGCGCCCTACTTGCTCTTTCCCTTGTTCCTCCGTTGATTTCTCCACCAGAAGCTTGGCGCCTGGCCCTCCACTTCGCCTGTTCTCTTGTTTGTAGCTTAAGCTGTATCCAGTGCTGCAACAATAAATTCAATTGTTTCCCCCCCCCCCCCCCCCCCTGACCGTCCAACATGGCCATGCTTCCCCTCGATCATGAGTGGATGCTGCACAATGCTCAACCGTTGCCAAGCAGCCGCTCGGCGACAGATAAATTCGTTCAGCCCAGCGGCATGGGTATCTTGGACCATGGCTGATCTCCCTATCTCTGAGCTGCTTGCTGCGATCAGTGCAGACCCAGCAGTGTTCCAGGCGGTATCGTTTGATACAACAGTTTGTTTTTTCGATATCGTCTCGCTCCTCAAGCCCGTCCTCAAGCTTCATTGTTCGATTTATGACCCAGAGCCGCTTGACCAGCTGCCCAAGCATGTTCTCAAGTTTCTCAATAGTTGCCTTGGTACCGAAGAAGAGACCCTCCACAGACTTTGGACTATGTTTCGCGCTGCAGTTTGGAAGGTGGCTTACGATGCGAAACTCACCCAGCGATTGGGAAATAAGTACATTGGCCTATTTTTGCAGCACGGGCCTGCAAATGATATCAGTGAGGATCATCGTTACGCTCTTGCTTACCTAGGGATTAACTGAATATTCCAATAGCATTCTACACCCTCTGCCCTCCAACCGACACATGCCTTGACTCGCACCGTGATCAAAATGTTTCAAAGAGCCCTTGGGTTTCTCGCCCTCGAGAGCTAACAGAACCTGTTATCGTTCCGGTGACAGTGTTCACTCAAGACTTCGGTTCTTTACCGGGAAATGCGATCTCGCTCGCTTTTTGGTACCAAACCGTTGCAGGTGGTACTCGTCTTCAATACCTGGACACTGCTCATCCCTCAAGCCTTCCTTCAAGCTTGGACGGAGACGAAAAAGCAATCTGGGATTGCGATCAAGGTGAGAGATAACAGTGTAGGGTTGAATTATAGTCCAATTATCATCACAGAAGTGGTCGATATATGACTTCTCGGTGAGCCCTAGTTCTTCCATGATCATCTTTAAATCCCAGAGCTGAATCCGAGGCCATGATGTAACAGCGACAGACGTGCGGATAGGGGGAGAGTCAGGCTAATCAAAATTAAAATAAGTTCAAATGGCAAGAAGAAATCCAAACTGAGGCGCACCGTATGATAGATTACCAAATAGACTGACATCCTTTCCACCCGGTCCATCTCCTCCTTCTTTGATTGTACAGTTTGCACGCCAAGCGTCTTTGCTGCAGCCTGCGTGTAGGCGCGCTCCCACTCAGGGTGCATGGGCTTCGCTAACTGGCGCTGCTTGGGAAGCTGAAGTGGCTGCCCCGATAATGGTGGCTGGGTCGATGGCGGTGGTTGGGTCGACGGCGGTGGTTGGGTTGATGGTGGTGGCTGCATTGGTGAAGGAAGTGGCAATTGAGGTCGTATGTTCTGCATCTGTGTAGCATGAGAAGGGGGTAAAACGACGGCAACAGGTTGAGCTGGTGTGGGAGGATGCAGGGCTGGTGCGGAGGTGGCAACAGGAGCGCTGAAAGCAGGCCCGAACGGTTGCAGAGGACGAGCCTGAACAGGTAATGTGTTATGTGCCGAGCATTTATCTCGATCCATACCACTCCTCATGGCTTCGTTATAACTTGCAATACAGCAGCCTCTGCATTTCCTCTCAATGCAGCTGCAATTTCCAGGTGTTGGAGTGCCATTAGCACGCCGACAGCTTGTGTTTTGGCAGTTAAGACGAGGTTGGGGTTGAGAAGGCGTTGGGACAGCATCCCATGTACTTGGAAGCTGGAAGGAAGGGGTAGGTAGCAGCCCTGGTGGTAAAAGGGATGCAGGAAGGGGAGGTGCAGAAGTTGGTGGGGACGGAGAGGTAGGAATGGCTACTAGAGATGCAGCATAATACTGGGCAACAAATACTTCGGCTTCTTCGATGGTGTTGAACGAGTTTGCGCTGTGATAAAGGGTGTAGTGGCATTGGTACACCGTGCACTAATGACGAAAAATCAGTCTCATGGATGCAAAGAAGAGTCAGGACGTACTGTTTGACATAGCCTTCCTCGGTTCACTCGCTTTTCGGGGCTACCGGTGCCCTTGTAAGGACGCAGAGGGCCCATCTTGGCACGGCATTTTGGACAGAAGTCAACTAATGTGATATTTGAGGGGTTAGAGACAGGGTTCATGATGATAGTTGTGGGTTTTTTGGTTGCTTACCTCTCAGTCACCGTGATACTTTATACTCGAGCAACCCGAGCTTTGACCAAGCGGCCATCAGGGAGGACCAAGCAACGATAACCTTGAAAGATGTTGTGACTAGTAGGTAAACGCTTTGACACCAGTCTATCACAAGGTGTCAAAGCGAGGCAACTGTTGAACTTATGCGAAATAGACGCCTGTTCCATGGCGCTTATTACATAAACCTCTATAAATAGCATTATGCAGTATATTCGGTATATAGTAGGTCTAGTAGTATTCTAGGTTCAGCTTCTAGAGCAAAGCGTCATAATGGTGTTAGAATTGCACCTTAAGCACGCAATGCTCAGTCATCCAATGTGCACAGACCACTAGGTGACTTTGTGTGACGTTACTGTCACATATTCGAGTAGTATATAAACCATGTAGTTTAGTACGAATAAAGCTCGAAGCACTTTCTATTAAGCAAAGTCAGTAGTACATCCCTCAAGCATCACTTCTTAGTCGATCCCTGTATAACGGTATGTCTCAACAACATACTCTCCCTACTTGTAGCTGTGGCACTGCTGGACTCGCATTACCATGCGAGAAATGCTGTCTAACAGTTATGAGCCCCGCGCTTGTCGCTCCGCATTACAACCCTGTCGCTCCGCCCTCGGGCTGGACGCTGACTACGTGGCTAGTGTGGATGTCGCTGACAATGTCACTTCATGTGGCAGCGGATCGGCTTATTCGATACGCTCCATTCAATTTCCGAGTGGACGTAATGAATAATGCGATTGATTGGATAAATCGGTATCAGGCATCCTGGAATTTTCATCCAGTTGAAGCCTTTCGAATGCCGTTTTTTCTGGGGAACCAATACTACCCTAGCGACATCCTCGGACGCATGTACCCTAATCAGGTTACGCGTAACAGTTCTGACATACGCCGATTGGGAAACCAAATCCGTACGCTGTGTCAGGAAGTTCGAAGGAATGTTGCAACAGTGGCTAGTATTAGAAACCTGCTATCGTCGGGTAATGAGAATCCGAGGCAGAATCACAATTCTACGCCGAGGAATCCGCTACCACGACGGACGTCTACTTGTAGACGGACTGTGCGAGCGAATCAAGATCCATCAGATCGTGATAACGCAGCAAACTCAGTTAGAGGAGTTCCGTATAATCCACCCGTCCGGTCCGGACGTGGCAGAGGTAATGGACTCCTTAACAGAGGATCACGTCAGCAGGAAGCTTCTACTCGCAACCGCCCCAGATCCTATTTTGGAGGCACTCGTGAGGAACGACTCAGGGCGCCTGGCACCAGCCATAACCCCATTAATGTCGATCAAGAAGCGGTTTCCCGAGATCCAGGGCCTCCTTCCATAAACAATCGTTGGGAAGGAATGCCTCCTGAGAATATTGGTCAAGCACTAGCTCGCCATCTCTCAACAGGCTCCGGAATGAGAAGGACACCTTCTCCCCCGGAGGGATACGTCATCCCGCAGAGAAGAAGAGTTGATACTCCCAGGCCAATCCCTGGGATTAATACTCCTCCATCTGCACCTGGTGGATCTAACTCTCCTTTGTCCGATTCAGACAAGGAAAATCAATCATCGCAGGCACCTGACAGGACCCTTGATGGATCTGATGATCCATCTCGGAAGCTTTAGATCGTAGAGATCCCTCCGGTTCGTTTGGTAACATGGCAACATGGTAACTACGGCCGAGGTACGGGTAAAGCTTGTGGCGGCTCATTCTTTGCTTCCATGTGTTATTATCATGGAAAATCTGTACAAGTTCGCTGACATCTTTCCTTTTTTAGATGTCGCACTCCAAGACCGATGCCGCCTACAACGCCGTCCCCGTTCTCGACGGATCCAATTATACCCAGTGGTCCCAAACTATGGAGTTATATCTCCTTAGTAGGAGCATGTGGCAGATTGTTGATGGAAAAATCTCCAAGCCTTCCGACGGTGAAAAGTTGGAAGCTTGGACAGAGAAGTCTGATTCGGCTAAAGGCCTGATCCTTCTCAAGATCCGGGCGGATCTTAGGAACGACCACATGAAGTCGGACGCTCCCAAGATCTGGGCTGATCTGAAAACCGCTTTTGGAACAACCTCAGACTCGCAGATCTACTCTTGGTTCTGCGAGTGGTACAGGTTCTCCATTCCAGGCTCCCAGAGTCCGCAGAAGGAATTCGCACACTGGGACCTGTTGGTTAGTAAGTTGAAAGCCGCCTCCGTGGAAATCCCGGAGAAGATGCTGGCCATGCAGCTGGTTGCTACCATGCCGCCAGTATATTCCAACATCGTGCCGCTTATGGTGGCCGATATCAACAAAAAGGAGCTGACCGTCGAGAAGGTCAAGTCCTATATGCTTACGGAGTGGGAAAGAAAGCAAAAGCCGGGCAAAAAGGCCCTGGCTAATCGCATCTCCGCTGTCCAGCGGAAGGGGAATGCTCCCCTTTTCCATCAGCAGCAGAAGGCTACGCAGCCAACTGCCTCCTCTTCCAAGCAGCGCGCGGACCAACCGCAGCAGCAGCAACAACAGAAGAAGGAGAAGCGACAGCGTGCCGGCCGTTCCAAGAAAGGAAAAGGCAAGGCTAAGGCCAACGCTGCCGACACTGGTTCCGACTCCGAGTCGGACGCTCCTAATGCGGACAACCTTTTCGCATCCCTATCCCTTGCTGATCGCATTCAGCCTGCCACCACCACCTCCTCTGTCGCTGACAAATTGTCGCCGGAGGAACGAAACTTCAAACGCGTCCAGAAGAACCTTGCCCAGATGGCTATTCCCATCGGCAAGAAGACTACCTCCAAGGGAAGTTCTTATCAGAACAACCCTTTCGCACTCCCATTCGAAGTCCAACCGCCGATCAACTCTCTTGAGTATGATCCGGCTCGCTCTCAGGCGCATTACGACGCCGTTCACACCCCTGATTTCCGATCCCACTTCGCCTTNCCCCCCTCTTGCGTCTCCTCCTCGGGTTATCCCAGGTGTAACTGACGACCTTGGGACTCCTTACTCTAAGATTCCCAAGACTCCTATTGCTTCCGGTTCGGGATACACCCCGAACTATACGATCGGTCTCCCACGACTTCGCGGAGGAAACTCCAAGAAGTCAACCGATCCTCGTCCGCCTCCCAAGGCAAAATCTACCGTTACTCTCATCAGCGGTAGAGGGGCCATTTCCAGGACTGTCGCCGAAAATTCGCCGGTCCAACAAAAGGAAACGCCCCCATCAGTATACCCATGCGTGGAGAAATCCCGCAAGGTAGCAGAATCCCTCGAGGTGGTTAAAACCACCGAGACAATGAAGACGCTCGAAAGAGCAAACTTCGATTCTGAGGAGCAAATGGCTCCGACTGATGAAGTCGCCATGGTCGAGATGCAGGAGATAGAAGTAAGGGATGAGGCATTATTTACGGAAGATGAAGATGAAGATGCCGTCTCCATTTGTTCGGTACCAGGAAGTCGCAAGAGATCAAGATCTCTTTCGCAAGACACTGAGAAACCGAATAGTGAGTCAGATAACCTAGACGCTTCTATTGTCGCTGACTTTGGTCGCACAGAGAAGCCCAGACTAGGAACCCATGGCCCTTCCGCAATGCCGGAACTTACCTACGAAGAATTCAGGACAATGCCCTTTGTGGATAGTCCATTCCTCGTAGAGAAATTGGGCACAGGGTACGACGAGACTAATGTCGTACCTGGGAAAGTCTGGTATAAGGAGGATATGGAGACCAATGACATCGTCAAGACCGTGTGGAAGAGATCCTTTTGGATCACCGGCCAACTCAACGACTTCTGGGATGACCATAAAAAGGGATTCCATAAGGGGAAAACCATTAGGTTTTGCCCGGATTCCTATGGGGAAATTGTCGATAATATCGACATGCAACCAGAAGGCGGCTTTATTAAGCCGGAAGAGTATGTGGCCGTCTATCGAAGCACGGGTCTATATCTTGATTACGGTAAGAGGCCGATATCGGAACCCCGGAAGGGGTATTACTGGTTATGGCTTCCCGAAAGCAAGATGTGGAACGAGGTGATGAAGCAGACGATCGGCACCTTCACTTACGATGAGGTGCAGTATCGTCAAGACTGCAGTGAGGACTCGATCATGGGAAGGTACGAGTCTTTCTCTCCTCCTTCACAACTATCATTAACGCAAACTTCTACAGCGGTGACTAGTCATAGCGGTAGTAGTAGTGTATTCTTCGCCTGTATAAGTGCTGAAATAGAATACCTGGTTCTGCGTACAGATGATAGTGGAAGTGAGAAAGTAAGAGGATGGATCCTCGATTCTGGAGCAAGTCAGCATTTCACCAACAATAGACAAGATCTCGTCGACTATCAAGTCATCGAGGGAAAAGGAGTTACTACGGCAACTTCGTCTATTGCGATAGAAGGGAAAGGAACTTCTTTCTTAGCCCTTTACATCGGTGGGAAGAAATGTGTGATCCGTCTACACCCAGTTTTCTACGTCTCTAGCTTCAAGGAAAAACTCCTGTCGCTAGGGTGGTTCCTTCAGAACGGTCATACGATGATGGGCGATCAATCTGCGATCGTCTTATTCGATGAGAACAGTCAGCCTAGCTTACAAGCTGAGCCGTACTCTCATGGGCGGACCGTTTATAGGACTCTGCCGGTAAATGCTAACCCGGTAGACCATTTCAACGCCCACACAGTCGTGTATTCTGCCAAGTATGAAACTTGGCATCAGCGGATGGGACACCCCTCAGTGGATGTTCTCAGGAAAGCTTCTAAATTCACGAAGAATTTCCCAAAAGATCTGAAAATTCCCAAAGAACCCGGACTCTGTTCCGGATGTGCGGAAGGAAAAATGACGTCAGCATCATTTCCTCCCAGCTCTACTCGAGCTGAGCATGTCTTTGAGAAAATTCACTCTGATCTTAAGGAATTCCCGATCAAATCGTATCATAAGTTTAAATACTTTATCAGCTTCCTTGACGACTTCTCTTCTTATTGTTGGATTACGTTGTTAAAGACCAAGGATGACGCGATTAAGTCATTCCGGCACTTTGTTGCTATGGTCAAAACGCAATTCAACTCCGAAATCAAAGGTCTGATGACCGATTTTGGTGGAGAATACAAGTCTCGCGCCTTTGATAACTTGCTCAAAGAGCTTGGGATTAAGGAGCTGGCCTCAGCGCCGAGAACTCCTCAACAAAATGGGAGAGCTGAACGATTGAACAGGACGATAATGGATAAAGCGGAAGCCATGCGGCATTACGCAAGTATTCCACAGTCCTGGTGGGAATTCTCAGTGGAACATGCGGTACATGTCTATAATCGGACTCCGATTCGGAGATTAGATTTTAAGACTCCGTATGAACTTCTCTACAAAGAAGCTCCTGATGTATCACACTTACGTGTTTTCGGTTGCTTAGCATGGGTACGGGTTAGTCCCGAAGGCCGACGGAATAAATTAAGTCCGAAAGCTAGGCCCATGATCTATTTAGGTAACCGAAAAGGGGTTAAGGGGTTCCNTTTTTATGCGCATCGCGGATAACACGGTGCAAATAGGAACTAAGGCGATGTTCGATGAACAAGCCTTTCCCAAATCCAAAGATTTTAAGTTGCCGAAATATACTTCGGTTAAAACTAAGGAATCTCACGACAAATCAGACGACGAGCCATCAGAATTCTCTGAGGGAGAGTCTTTCACCAGAACCCGAAAGAAAGACTTCACTCGTCCCCATCATCAAAGAGATCAGTCGCCCTCTTCCGACGGGAACGGGAATGCTGACGATCCGCCTGAACGGCCCGCCGAGATACCCGAGGCTAGACCTCAGGGGGAGCCTAGACGCTCCGGCCGCCAGGTAAAACCTCCGACTCGACCAGGAAACGTCTACGGTGAATCGAAAGCACCCACGCAAATATTGCGTGAAGTATCAGGGGAAAAATCGTGGTCTAAGGCCGTTGGTGAGAAGGCGAAAGCGCCTCCCAAGCCTAAGCAGAAACAAAAAGGGAATCCCGGCCCGAGTTCTGCACCACCGCTTCCAGAAAATGTACCTCTCCCCGAGATACCTTATGGCGAAGTCGATGACCTTGACACTTCTCCCGGAGGAAGTGACACCCCAGGAACTGACACTTCCTGGGATTCCGAGGATATGGATAAAACCTTAACTCAGGATTATGTCATAAAGGAATACGGGAAAAAGAAGTGGAACAGGGTAATGAGGAGGGGTAAACGGGCAAAAACAAAGGGACAGCAACAGAAAGCTACTGCTGCAGACCTAGTCCGTGATGGGGGGAGAGATTTTGCCAATTTTCTGCTAGCCCAGGCAGTTCCAGAAATGGATTCTGGCAAACTTCCTAACAAAAGTCCACGCGATTGGACCTTTCGAGATTTACAACGGCTACCTGAAGCCGAAAGAAGAGAATGGAGAAAGGCAATGTCCGAAGAGATTGATGCTCTCAAAGGACGCCGAGTCTTCGATCTCGTCGAACTCCCACATGGGAGAAAGGCAATCAAAGGCAGATGGGTCTTTGATATTAAGTCTGATGGACGTAAAAGGGCCCGATATGTTGCCAAAGGGTTCTCTCAAATCGAGGGAATAGATTTCGAAGCTTTATTCTCACCTGTTGTCAGGTATGAGAGTGTTCGTTTTGTCTTCGCGCTCGCTGCCATTTACGGATGGTATATGACAGCTGTTGACGTAAAAACGGCATTTCTCTATGGGAAGCTTGATGAAGAAATCTATATGGAACAACCCGAAGGTTTTCATCAAAAGGGTCAGGAACGGAAAGTCTACCGTCTCCGCCGGGCCATCTATGGCCTCAAGCAAGCCGCTCGTGCGTGGTGGCAAGAGCTTGAAAAGTCTGTGAAGAAAATGGGCTTCGTGCGTCTCAACGCAGACTCCGGGATATTCATATTCCGCTCTGATCTAGGGGTTGTCATCCTGATTGCTTACGTGGATGATATTATCTTCTTCGGGAAGAAATCCCTTGCTGATGAGAAAAAGGCTGAGTTTATGCTAAAATGGGAATGCCGAGATCTCGGAACGCCGACCGAGTTTCTTAGCATGCGCATCAAAATAGACGGAGATAAGATAAGTCTTGATCAATCCGTCTATCTTGAAAAGGTTCTAGAACGCTTCGGCATGACTAATGCTAAAGCGGCAAGAACTCCCATGGTTGAAGGATATTACCCTTCAAAGCATACAGGGCCAAACAACTTGACGCTTACGCGCAAGTATCAATCAGTGATTGGATCCCTGCTCTATTTGATGCTGGGGACACGACCCGATATTGCCTACGCTGTTACCAAAATGGCACAGCATTGCGCCAACCCGACCGAAGAGCACTTATCAAAGGCTCTTTATATAATGAAGTATTTGGCGGGTACTCGTAACTATTCTTTGGTTTACGAAGGTCGCAGAGGCATGGCCTTTGGCCTCGAGTCTTACACCGATGCTGACTACGCCCAGGATCCTACGCACAGGCTCTCCCAGACAGGCAACTTAGTCCTCCTTGCGAGCGGCGCGGTTTCTTGGAAATCATTCACCCAAAAGTCAATAGCTACGTCATCTACAGAAGCCGAATATATGGCACTGTTTGATTGTGCGAAGCAAGTTGCCTGGCTTCGGCTGCTATTGGGGGAATTAGGGTTTCCAATGAAAGCTCCCACACCGATCTATGTTGATAATCAGGGCGCTATTTTTAACGCCTCAAATCCAGTAATGGAGAAACGTACTAAACATATTGAAGTACGTTATCACAAGATCAGGGAGTATGTAGAAGAAAAGCGAGTTAGCTTATTCTACATCCCGACCGACGAAAACCCAGCGGATATTTTTACTAAGCCCCTTGGTAGGGTTAAGTTTGAAATATTCCGCAAGTCATTAGGCCTAGTATTTCAATAAGCTTGATAGGCGCTTAACTATTCTCTGTGGAATAGAACGCGAAGGGGAGTGTTGAACTTATGCGAAATAGACGCCTGTTCCATGGCGCTTATTACATAAACCTCTATAAATAGCATTACGCAGTATATTCGGTATATAGTAGGTCTAGTAGTATTCTAGGTTCAGCTTCTAGAGCAAAGCGTCATAATGGTGTTAGAATTGCACCTTAAGCACGCAATGCTCAGTCATCCAATGTGCACAGACCACTAGGTGACTTTGTGTGACGTTACTGTCACATATTCGAGTAGTATATAAACCATGTAGTTTAGTACGAATAAAGCTCGAAGCACTTTCTATTAAGCAAAGTCAGTAGTACATCCCTCAAGCATCACTTCTTAGTCGATCCCTGTATAACGGTATGTCTCAACAACATACTCTCCCTACTTGTAGCTGTGGCACTGCTGGACTCGCATTACCATGCGAGAAATGCTGTCTAACAGCAACGATAGCCACGATGAACGTGAGTAGTGAGCAGCGACCAGCGATGACGACGATGGTGAGCGGTGAATGCCAGATCCCCAAATAGGGAGATGTCCCACGAACCACAAACCGCGAACCGCGAACCGCGAACCACGAACCACGAACTTTTCCCCCAGTGGGCCAGGCACTCTGGCCTCGCCTCACCTTTCCTCAACACTAGAACACAATGTAGGCCGGCTTTTGTTGCCGGGCGCGGCAACGGCCTCCAACGGCAGGTCGGACTTTTCCGACATATTTCTGTATCGCGAGACAAAACAATGACAACATCAAGCCCGAAGCAAAGTTTGCAATTACGTTGACGATGATCGTTTTCTCAATCCGATATTGTATCGAATACTCAGCGAGGCGGTTGGACATTTGGATACTCCCCTTGACGCTGAGCACCGCGAGTAGCACCCATGGCCATAAAAGGACAGCAATGGTAATGACCAGTCCCAGAAAGAGGATTATATCTGGATCGTTAACATTTTGATCAGTTCACTTTAGATAGATTTATCTCGGCCAATGGCTCACCTTCCAGCAACACTCGATATATGGGTTTCTTGTCCTTCGAGTCAATCGTTTCGGTACTGACGACACTCGGGCTTCTCGTAGCAAGACCTCTTGATCTGCCTAGGTCCGTTATGTCGCTGTTGGCGTTCGTGGTGGTGATTACACCTGGAGTGCGCGTGAGGTTCACAGGCGAAGCCATAGCAGCAATAGGCGCGACACAGAAACCAGAAGAACCAGTTCAAGTCACAAGGTGTCACGCACTATGTTGGAGAATACGAAAGGGGAGCGAGGGAGGTGTCACATCTCACGGACACCCTTTAACGGTCGTTGTCGTCAGCGAGTAGTAATACCTCCAGTGACTGATCTAGATCTCGCCATTGCAGCGAGGCTGACACGAGTATCGTTGGACAGGGGACAATGTCATATTCGAGTGATCACGTAAGGGTTTTGGGGGTCCCAGAAGAAGCTCTGGCACTCCGTGACACTAAATATCCCGGTAAGCGCCCAGCATTCCTTTTGTCATTGTGAGCGCCGACTCTAAGCGCACTGTGCCCAAAGGCGGGAGTACTTGCGGCCCCAATCTCCTCTGGTATGGTACAGTTACTCTATGTGTCCTTTCAGAGAGCAGTCAGCAACAGAATCGAAAGACAGAGACTGTGATTCGTCATCGCGTCATGAACCAGAATGTAAAGAAGGGTACCAGCCTCAGATTCTTCAATGAGAATAGATAAACAGGTAACCAGGTCCGTTCAAGTTCGACTCTTTCGCACTCGCATCGTACACTTCGACGACGGTTGCATACGTCAATTATACTACAAACAATCAATTTTATGGTGGGTCTTCATGTGAGCTCGCTCTGCAAAGGATACATGATATTTACTAGAGTATTATAGAAGAGAAAATCCGAACTCGCTCAAAGCTGTGAAGAAATTACGTATTGACAAAGCATAGCGATAAAGAAGTCAGGGAAAGGAACAGCATAGGAAGGACCTCGTTCTCAGACCAATCCCTTCTGCATTCCAGATCCGAACTGTATTATCCCAGGAGCCAGAGACAATGCGCTTGCCATCAGGCGAAATGGCGACAGAGAACACATGCTGTGTGTGGCCTCGTAGCGGCTCCCCCACCTGCTTCCCCGTCTCCAAATCCCAGATCCGAATCGTCTTGTCATCAGATCCAGAGACGGTGTGCTTGCCGTCAGGTGAGATTGCGACAGATCTGACAACGCTGCTGTGCTCCCGTAGCGGCTCTCTCACCTGTGTCCCCGTCTCCGCATCCCAGATCCGAATCGTGTCGTCCCAAGAACCGGAGACGATACGCTTGC